>CM032158.1:28395515-28514170 GCA_018901935.1 Pugionium cornutum | reverse complement strand
CGATTACGGTATCGCAATTATCATTTCCGCTTCTGCTTCAGATTTTGCCTTAATTTGCCTTTTTGCGGCGTGTTGGTTTCAGTTGATAGCGCGGATTTTGGGTTGTTCGTAATAGGAATCGGGTCTGGTAAGTGAATTTTATCAAAAGGAATGAAAGAATCGAACTGGTGATTTAGGTTAGTATCAGTTAAAAGGACATTTTCAGAATTGTCCTGTGTATTTTGTTTAAACTTTGTTTTCTTTGAGCTTTGGTTGTTTAAATTACGTGCTTTTCAGTAGGGATAAAGATTGTTTGTTGAAGTTCTCTGCAGATTTTTGATCCGGATTTGATCTTGACAGAGTTCATAGCTGCTGACCTGAGCTTGTGGATTGTGATCTTACTTTGTTCAAACTAAGTAGAAACTTGGACTCCGATGGCTAACTTACCACAGAGATCGGTTAATTACCCGGGCAATCTCCCGCCTTTAGAACCAGATAGAACATCACCACAGCCAAATAGAACCCCAGTTCCTCATTCTCCTCCAATTGTAGCTTCACCTACACCTCCTAGATATCCTCAACCAAGTTTCAGGCCAGATCAGATGCCTTCACCTTCGATGAAACCCCCAAACCTGTTGTCTCCTACGAATGGTATCAGAACCGGGAGCCCCATTCCTCGTTTGAGTACTCCGCCTGGTCCTCCAGTCTTTAATACTCCAGTCAAACCAGCTGCTGTGCCTTTCCGCACCTCTCCAGCTACTCCTCAGCCTATGGCATACTCTTCGGCTACGGCATCTTCTCTGCCTGTATCTACACCTTCATATTACTCAAACGGGTCATCAGCTGGATCGCAGGGTGATCTTCCAGATGTTGTTAGAATGGAGGAACCAATAGCTGCAGATTCACCTTATGTTTTGTTTTCTGCAAATAAGGTATTTTTCTTATCCTTTCAGTTCACATTTGGTTTGCGTAAGTGTTTTTCCCTGTAATATCACTTGCTATTTGTCTAATCCAACAGCCTGCTTCATCCTTTCTTCTAATCCCCTTGAGTGCCTGCTATTTGAAATTTCTTTACATCTGCATCCATCACTGTCTATTTATTTTTTCATGTAGGTTTTAAAGCAGAAAAAGCTAGCAAATGTTGCTAGCTTGGGGTTTGGAGCCATAGTTTCCGCAGGGAGGGAGAGTAGTCCTGGTCCTCAGATAATCCAACAGGATCCACATCGCTGTCTGAACTGTGGAGCGTATTCTAATCCCTACTGCTCCATATTAATTGGTTCAGGCCAATGGCAGTGTGTCATCTGCCAGAACATGAATGGAAGTAAAGGTGAATATGTGGCTTCGAGCAAGGATGAGTTGCGAAGCTTTCCAGAACTTTCATTGCCTCTGGTTGATTATGTTCAAACTGGAAACAAGAGACCTGGGTTTGTTCCTGCCTCATCTGCACCTGTAGTCCTTGTTATTGATGAGTGTTTAGATGAACCACACCTTCAGCACTTGCAGAGCTCTTTGCATGCATTTGTAGAGTCGCTACCTCAAACTACCAGGCTTGGGATTGTACTGTATGGTCGTACTGTTTCAATATATGATTTCTCTGAAGAATCCGTTGCTTCAGCCGACGTTATTTCTGGTGCAAAATCACCATCTACAGAGTCGATGAAATCACTGATTTATGGGACCGGTGTATACTTGTCACCAATGCATGCATCACTAAAGGTAGCACATGAGATATTCTCCTCCTTAAGGCCATACACATTGAATATTTCCGAAGCATCTAGAGATAGATGCCTAGGAACTGCTGTTGAGGCTGCTCTGGCTATAATTCAAGGACCATCAGCAGAAATGTCTCGGGGAGTGGTCAGAAGAGCAGGAGGTAACAGTAGAATCATTGTTTGCGCCGGTGGACCCATTACATATGGTCCTGGATCCGTACCCCATTCCATGACTCATCCAAATTATCCATATATGGAAAAGACAGCCATAAAATGGATGGAGAATTTGGGGCGTGAAGCTCACAAACACAATACGGTCGTGGACATATTGTGTGCTGGAACTTGCCCTCTCAGAGTTCCTGTCCTGCAACCACTTGCAAAAGCTTCAGGTGGTGTTTTGGTTCTTCACGATGATTTTGGTGAAGCCTTTGGTGTGGACTTGCAGAGGGCGGCCACTAGGGCAGCGGGTTCTCATGGTCTGCTTGAAGTACGGTGTTCAGATGATATCCTTATAAGTCAGGTGATTGGACCTGGTGAAGAAGCACATTCAGAAACTCACGAGATGTTTAAGCATGACGCAGCTCTCTGTATTCAGATGCTAAGTGTTGAAGAAACACAAAGCTTCTCTCTCTCGATGGAGAATAAGAGGGACATCAAAAGCGATCACGTCTTTTTCCAGTTTGCTTTCCATTATTCAGATGTTTATCAAGCAGATGTTTCTCGGGTAATTACGTTCAAATTGCCAACTGTTGATAGTATCTCAGCATATCTCCAGAGTGTTGAGGAAGAAGCTGCTGCGGTTCTCATCTCCAAGAGAACTCTTTTAATAGCGAAAACTCAGAAGGATGCAGTCGATATGCGTGCTACAGTAGATGAAAGAATCAAAGACATTGCTTTGAAATTCGGAACACAAGTGCCAAAATCAAAGCTTTATAGCTTCCCCAAGGAACTAGCGTCACTTCCAGAACTCCTATTCCATCTTAGAAGAGGTCCTCTATTGGGAAACATCATTGGTCATGAAGATGAAAGATCAGTGCTACGGAATTTGTTTCTAAACGCATCTTTCGATTTGTCTCTTAGAATGGTAGCGCCACGTTGTTTAATGCACCAAGAAGGCGGCACATTCGAGGAATTGCCAGCTTATGATCTTTCTATGCAATCAGATAAGGCAGTTATTCTTGACCATGGCACAGATGTATTTATTTGGTTGGTAAGTTTCTCTTGAATTCACAATTTTCATGGAATAATATGTTTGTTAATGTTTCATATTTTGTTGATTTAGGGAGCCGAACTGTCTGCTGATGAGGTGAAGAGTGCTGCGGTCTTAGCAGCTTGCAGAACGCTGGCTGAAGAACTAACTGAACTCCGGTTTCCAGCACCGCGCATTCTAGCGTTCAAGGTCCTTAACATTTCAGAATCTCATACGCATTTCTCAAAAACATTTCCATTGAAACAAAGCTCAAATCTTGTGGACATTGTTGTGTAACAGGAGGGAAGTTCCCAGGCTAGATACTTTGTTTGCAGGCTTATACCAGCGCATAAAGATCCACCTTATGAGCAGGTATAAATATGGAAAATCACGAGTTGCTGGCCATTTTGTTTCTCCCTCTGAATCCAGTTTTTTCTGTTGAGTCAGGAAGCAAGGTTTCCACAGATAAGAACGTTGACGACAGAGCAGAGAAGAAAACTAAAGAGTAGTTTTATAGAGTTTGATGAAGCAAGTTTCTGCGAATGGATGAGGAGTTTGAAAGTAGTGCCTCCTGAGCCGAGGTACTAAGAATATATTTCATTCTTCTCTTTTCTTCTTCTGGGTACACAGTATGGCGTGTCTTTTTTTTTCTTCTAGTTTTTGCTGTCTCCAGATTTCTGAGTTGAAGTTTATTATACTTTCTTTTTGTTTCATAACAGCAAAATTACTCTACTCATAATGACCGTTTTTTTCTTTTTACTATTTTACTCTCGATGTTTTGCACACTCGATAACGACGTGTCAATTTTTATTTTTAATCTTCTTAACCGTAGCAGTTTCTGCTGGTAATCTACGGTTAAATTATAAAAATTGATAATGATGTATACGTGGCAACCTTGTTATACAATTAAAAAAAAACACAAAATCTAACAAAAATACACCTGCGAAGAGAAAGTAGAAGCTAGGAAGATACTCAATGACGTGGCAAACAAAGGATTATCCACCAGGAATTGTGTCTAGGATATAAATGTATTTTTCCATCCCTTATCTCAACGTCTCAATTCTCTCTACACGACACACGAAAACCAGAGAAAAGTTTTCGGGGTTCTTACTTCTAGCCAGACTGTTGTCGGTTTCCCGGCAATTCTCCCGCTTCGCCGTCGAAGATGGTGTCACCACTCTGTGACTTTAAGTTACTAAACCACTGCCCTTCGATCTCACCTACAGGTTCTAAGTTCGTGATCACGGACGGAAAATTCCTCCGGCAGAATCGTCTTCTGAGCTCTTCGCCGTTTTGGGGCGCCAAATTCGGACACGGCGTCAACTTAGGGTTATCCGGATGTAATAGCTACTCTCGGCGGAGGAGCATGAGTGTAAATGCTTCATTAGGTGGTCTTCTCAGCGGGATTTTCAAGGGTTCTGATAACGGAGAGTCGACGAGGCAACAGTACGCGGCCATCGTCACCTCTGTTAATCGCTTGGAGACGGATATTTCGGCTCTTTCGGATTCGGAATTGCGGGGGAGGACTGATTCGTTAAAGCAGCGGGCTCAGCAAGGAGAATCCATGGATTCGCTTCTGCCTGTAATGTTCCATCCCTTCGTCTCAGTTTGTTGTTTTGACACCAAAATTTTGCTTCAACTGTGGAATTTCAAATTGCAGGAGGCATTTGCTGTAGTGAGAGAAGCTTCCAAGAGAGTTCTTGGACTCCGACCTTTCGATGTGCAATTAATAGGTAACACAATCTCTACTCTATGGACTGTCATTGTTGAGTCAACTCTCTATTTGGTTTGATTTGCAGGTGGTATGGTCCTTCATAAAGGAGAAATAGCAGAAATGAGAACTGGTGAAGGAAAAACGCTTGTAGCCATTTTGCCAGCTTATTTGAATGCGTTAAGTGGGAAAGGTGTTCATGTAGTCACAGTCAATGATTATCTGGCTCGAAGAGATTGTGAATGGGTTGGTCAAGTTCCTCGCTTCCTGGGATTGAAGGTTGGTCTGATCCAGCGTATGTCCACTTTCTCTGAACTCCTTGTTTATTTCCCTTTCTCTTAATAGGTAAAAACTGATTGCCGGATTGGTCAATGTCATTTACATGCTTTGTTACTTTTGACAGAGAATATGACACCTGAACAAAGAAAGGAAAACTATTTATGCGACATCACATATGTCACCAACAGTGAGCTTGGATTCGATTATCTGAGGGACAATCTTGCCACGGAAAGTAATTCTTGCTTTATTTTCTCCTTTCTTTCTGGATTATATGAATTTTTTAAAAATGTATTTACTGAGTTAGTTACCGAATGTACAGAGTGTGGAGGAGCTCGTGTTGAGAGATTTCAATTATTGTGTAATTGATGAAGTTGATTCCATACTTATTGATGAAGCAAGGACTCCTCTCATTATCTCTGGGCCTGCAGAGAAACCTAGTGACCAGTATTACAAAGCTGCAAAGATTGCTTCAGCCTTTGAGCGGGATATACATTACACTGTAAGAATCCTCAGTTATTCCTTTCGCTGTGAAAAGTTATTAGGTGGATTTGGCTATTCATCTTCCATATTTTACCCGCTCACTGAGTTTTTTTGGTGTTGCAGGTTGATGAAAAACAGAAGACTGTTTTACTAACGGAACAGGGTTATGAGGATGCAGAAGAAATCCTGGACGTGAAAGATTTGTATGATCCTCGTGAACAATGGGCATCATACGTTCTTAATGCCATTAAGGCAAAAGAACTTTTCCTCAGAGATGTGAACTATATCATCCGAGCAAAAGAGGTTCTTATCGTGGATGAGTTTACTGGTCGTGTAATGCAGGTACTTGTTTATATCACTTGCTTATTGATATGTAATATTCATATTAATAAGAAACAATGATCACTATTTAAACTTTTTAGTGATCCTAGTGGCTGTGGCTGAGAAGAATTGTTAGGCCACAAGAAAACATAGAGAGAAAAAACACTACGTAGTAACCCACTGAATAAGTTGTCGCTTGTGCAGGGAAGACGATGGAGTGACGGATTACATCAAGCAGTTGAAGCAAAAGAAGGCTTGCCAATCCAGAATGAATCTATTACACTGGCATCCATTAGTTATCAAAATTTCTTTCTACAGGTTGGTAATGCCTGCTTTCCACTTGTTTGAATAAAGATAATTTGAGATTGTAATGCTTACTTTCTACAATGGTGTAGTTCCCCAAGCTTTGCGGGATGACTGGCACTGCATCGACCGAGAGTGCAGAATTTGAGAGCATATACAAGCTGAAAGTTACAATTGTACCCACAAATAAGCCCATGATAAGAAAGGTTTGTCTCGTATCTTATGTTCTGTACTCACACCTCAAAAATTAAGTTGGTGGTTCTTTGGAATTGGTCTCCATCAGAAAATCTAAAAAAGTGTGCTTGTAGGCGTTCGAATGAGATTTGTTGAAGTGAGAATTGCTAGTTCTGGAAGCACTTCTATGCTGTTCTAGCTTTCAATTTTTTGTGTTTTGTCTTTCGAACAAAAATGTTCCCTTCCTAGAGTAAATACCTTGTTAAATCACTTGCAGGACGAGTCGGATGTGGTTTTTAAAGCAGTCAATGGAAAATGGCGGGCAGTGGTAGTGGAGATTTCTAGAATGCACAAGACAGGTCGGGCTGTGCTAGTTGGTACAACCAGTGTCGAGCAGAGTGACGAACTATCTCAACTATTGCAGGAAGCCGGAATATCTCATGAGGTAAGGCTTTTATGTAATTTTTTTATCAAAAACTTCGACATTTGTTTACCTAGAAATAAATCCAAAATTTATGCTCCAGTAGTATTTAGTCCAAAAAATCTTTGTCATCCAAAAAAGTTGAAACAAATAATATTCCCTGTACAAGAAAACTGACAGATGCTCTTATATATGTTGTACAAAAGGTCCTCAATGCAAAACCAGAAAATGTGGAGAGGGAAGCTGAAATTGTAGCACAAAGTGGCCGTTTAGGGGCTGTAACAATTGCCACAAATATGGCTGGGCGTGGGACAGACATAATTCTTGGTGGAAACGCAGAGTTCATGGCACGTTTGAAGCTCCGTGAGATACTTATGCCCAGGTATTGTGCATGTAGTATTCTAAGATATTAAATAAGATTAATAGTACTGTAAGCGTGGTTTTAAGCCTCTAATAATATATTTTGTGCATATTATATAGATCCTTTATCCACCCTTTATATAATTGCTAGAGGCTATGTACATTGTATGACGAAGAATACGGAGTTCATAGTTTCTATTTACCTAAGATTTGTTACATTTTGATTGTTACTACAGAGTGGTAAAGCCTACTGATGGTGTTTTCGTATCTGTGAAGAAGGCCCTGCCCAAGAGGATGTGGAAGGTTTGGTGTTTTCAGAGTTTCTAGTTTTGGTTTAAAGCATGGAATTCTAATGGTTACACCCAGCTAAGTAGACAGAAAACTGTACGATGCAGGTGAATGAGAAGTTGTTTCCATGCAAATTGTCAAATGAGAAAGTGAAGCTAGCTGAGGAAGCTGTTCAATTAGCTGTGGAGGCTTGGGGGCAGAAATCATTAACTGAGCTTGAAGCAGAGGAACGTCTATCTTATTCTTGTGAAAAGGTGAACAACTGAGAGATTCGGGAACTATCTTAATATGTTAAAATAGAGCTATCTGAGTCATTGATCTTTGCCCTTTTTCCCAGGGTCCCGTCCAGGATGAAGTAATTGGTAAACTGAGGAATGCATTTCTTGAGATAGCGAAAGAATATAAGGGCTTTACAGATGAAGAAAGGAAGAAGGTTGGTTCTGATACAGCAGAGCAGTTTGTGAATCTCTGTCAAGTATCTGTTGTTGATCTTTTATTGCTGCAGGTTGTAAAAGCCGGTGGACTCCACGTTGTGGGGACAGAGCGGCATGAATCACGCCGAATAGACAATCAGGTTCGTAATATGTATGTTGCCAATAGATTTATGATTGATTTAATATTCTTATTCAGTGGGATCATTCATATATTTGTTTCGTTTCCCTCATACAGTTGCGTGGGCGAAGTGGCCGGCAGGGGGATCCTGGAAGTTCGCGGTTCTTCCTTAGTCTTGAAGATAACATATTCCGCATTTTCGGGGGAGACCGGATCCAGGTGACGGTTGTATCTACAATTTATTCATTCTTCTGGAGAATATTTGCCTGAATGTAATTGTATTCAACTCTTAGGGTATGATGAGAGCATTCAGGGTGGAAGACTTACCGATTGAATCCAAGATGCTTACTAAAGCTCTAGATGAAGCTCAGAGAAAAGTCGAGAATTACTTCTTTGACATCAGAAAGCAATTATTCGAATTTGACGAGGTTCTCAATAGCCAGAGAGATCGTGTTTACACAGAGAGAAGGCGTGCTCTTGTGTCAGATAACCTCGAGCCTCTGATTATCGAGTATGCTGAATTGACAATGGATGACATTCTAGAGGTAAGTCGTTTGAAAATGCGATTAAAACAAGTTTTTTATGCCCAAAGTCTACTTCATACCAACAGTTGAAACTTAGTTTTACCATGAGTAGGCAAATATTGGCCTGGATACTCCAAAAGAAAGCTGGGATCTTGAAAAGCTCATCGCAAAAGTTCAGCAGTAAGAATGATATTTCTCCAAGAGAAAACATTTCACAATGGTATCCACAACTTCCATTTGTTAAGCTCTTATAACTTCCAAATCCCAATCTCCTAGGTATTGTTATCTTTTAAATGATCTCACTCCGGATTTGCTGAGAAGCCAAGGATCAACTTATGAGGGGTTGCAAGATTATCTTCGTGCCCGCGGCCGTGATGCATACTTGCAGAAAAGAGTAAGTTAGATGGTTCCAGGCCTTTTCCTCACTGGTATAAGAGATACCAGAAGCTGTATTGTTTTTGGTTGATTAAAGCTTGTTTTTGATTCTCAGGATATCGTGGAGAAACAAGCACCAGGGCTAATGAAAGAAGCTGAACGATTCTTAATATTGAGCAATATTGACCGGTTATGGAAAGAACACCTTCAAGCACTCAAGTTCGTGCAACAAGCTGTGGGACTTAGAGGATATGCGCAACGCGATCCACTCATCGAGTATAAGCTCGAAGGATACAATCTATTTCTGGAAATGATGGCTCAAATACGAAGAAATGTTATATACTCCATATATCAGGTTCTTGATTGTTTTGAAATCTTTACTTTTCAGTTCTCACACATACATTCATTCATATTTTGGGTGTTTTGTGTGTGGCAGTTTCAACCAGTAATGGTAAAGAAAGACCAAGAGAATAAGCCACAGAATGGGAAACCAAGCAAGCAGGTGGATAATGTTAGTGAAAAGCCTAAACAAATCGGTGTCGCAGATGAGCCATCCTCAATTGCCAGCGCGTAAGAGTGGTAAAACACTAAATCTTTTTTGGTGGGGAAATCGTCTTAGAAAAAGAGCTGTGTGGATTGGATACATGGATAAAACTGGATTTGCTAAAATTGTTGTCAATCTCATTTATCTGTATATACTTCACAGTAAGGATCACAGCAAAAACCAAGATCAAAGAAACATCCTTTGTCCTTTACAGGATTAAGAATCACTTGGAAGAATCTGTTGGAGTAATGAGTTGAGATGGTTTGCTTTGGCTTTGACACCAATGGCTAGAGCCGTCTTGAGCTTAACCAACTCTCCTAATCTGAGAGAGGCTCGTTTATTGTCTCTGATATAGAGAACAGGAACGTTCCTTGAAGCAGCTAAGTTGGGTATATGCTTCGTTAGCATCCTCGGTTTGCAATCTGCTACTACGATCACAACCTGTGATATAACAAAAATTCCTTTCCTTTTCACAACCCAAATTGTAAAATGAGATTTGTTAAGAGAGTGGTATATACCTGAAGCTGAACCGGAAATTGGCTAAGGTTATGTTGTTGGTCAATTGTGTTGGGTTTCATCCGCTCAAGAACACGCGTGACTTCGTTGATCCCTATCGCGATTTGTTGCTGATTTCACCATTTATTTTTTTAACTGATAACTAAAGGAAGGAAATCGAACCTTGAAAAATATAATAGCAGTAATCTAACCTTCAGCCATATCTTCTCAGGCAATAAGTTAACATTCGAAAGCTTCGACATCTCAATTCCTCTAAGGAATACAAAAAAAGAGAACTTTTTAACAAAAATCATTATGTACGTAGAGAGATTTGTGATGGGTTAACCTCTGAATCAAGCCGAGGAGATGATTTAAACGTTCGCCTTCATAGTAACTACAATACGAAACAGAGAAATCAAAATTCTCAAAGACAGTAATGTGCGAGAGAGAGAGAGAGAGAGATTGAATCGAATGATTCTTCTTCTATATAAGAATAATAGGAAGAAGCAATATACTTACTCTGGTTCTTTGACGGAATTCGCATCACTTTCTATCTTCTTAGGGTTTATTGGCGTTGCGCCTCTCATCGATGTTTTAGTCGCTATTGCACACCAATTGTTCGACAGAAATACTCACTTTGGTTTATTTAGGGTCTACGTTCGTTTATCAAGGTTATGCTTTAGACCGGACTTGGACTGGAAAAAAAATTCTTATTACATATATATATATAGTTTATTATATACGATCCTCCCTTTTCTTTAGGCCAGTGGCCAGGCCCGGTAAGGTTCTGGGTATGTGATACATATGGTCCAATTTTTCTTAAACAATGTTTTTAAGACCCAACAAAATAAAATATAACTTTTTTTTAACAAAAGTTATGAAATACATACATAATTAGGGTCCATTTTGATATATTGGGCAGGATCCAATATAAATTTGAACCGGGCTTGTGTGTAGTAAACCAGATTCTTGGACAATGATCTCTCAGTGGTTGGAGATTTAGCTGCTTAGCAACAACATTTGGGACAAGACTCAAACATGTCTCTTACTCAGCAACAAAACCAGATTCTTGGACAAGCAAACCATTATCTCCATTGGAGCAACAGCGCAGCAGCCGTTTTGTCAAACTGATTAGTAAAAGAGGACAAAATACTTCACAAATTCAAATTATGATGTCAAGCCTTGGAGGAGAAACATTGTGTTCCGTACTTGGCTTAGTCATATTTTGGGACAAAACATTGATCTCCTAACGGTTTCTATGGAGACTAATGTCATTGGAAACTTGGCTGCTCAAGTACAACTTGAGGAAAAACAAGCAACGGATCTTCAAATAAACCAAGGTATCGATGAACAATCTCTTCAAGACCGAGCTACTATTACTTAATCCATAGATGGCTAACTTTGGGGATAAAGGGTGGGCTCACCAGTGAGAGGGATGGCCTCTCAATCTCTTCAAGACCGAGCTACTATTACTTAATCCATAGATGGCTAACTTTGGGGATAAAGGGTGGGCTCACCAGTGAGGGATGGCCTCTCAAACTGTAAAACTTCTGTTTCTTTCATAAACTACTTCTGCACAATGTAGTTTAATTATCAATTATATCGTTTCTGCGGCTTGCGTTGTTCATTCCTTAGCAGTATATTATATGATTCCTTTTGTAAATATCAATAAATAAATAATACAACCACTCTTTGGCATCTCATGAATATATATATCTATATGCTCTGTCAATTCAACAAGAGGACGCACAAGTTTTAATCAGATCTTAAATATTTCTCAGAGACTGAGAACAACAACAACCTCAAACAAAAATGAACAGTTTCTTTTCATCTTGGTGACGCTTCACTTCCATCTTGTTTTATCACAGAACACAAAACTTGTCTTGAGATGTAACTTTCGAGCTCCTTAGAGACTTCTGTTAGCTTCAAGTCAAAGTTACTCCTGTATTTTTGCTTTGGTGATGGCACAGTGGAAGAAGAAGAGCCTGAGAACCTTCTTCTTGGGCTAGAGAATCTCCCTGGTGAAACCTGAAGCTTAACTGCTGCAGATGTTGATGGAGGTAACACAGTGTTGTTAATGTCTGGATCTAACAACAGTCCGAATTTTGTCTCTAACGGAAGTGGCTTAAGCGAATCTTCTTCAGTAGCGGAGACTGGTTTCGCTTTCCTTAGTCTCTCCTTTGCTTTCTCAGCGGCTTCAAGAGCCTTTTCACTGCTTAAAGTGATCAGTTTCCATGGGTTTATGCTTACATGAAAACCCGGTTTCTTGTTGATCAGCGTGGAAGAAGGCGAAACTCCATCTCTTTCTATTTTTATTGATAGTCTCCGCTGATTCTGTCAAAAATCGAATCTAGACTTTGAGAAAGTGGCAACAGGAGGGAACAAAACATTTGTCAAATACAAATAAACGATATATATTCACCTCATTTGTATTCCTGCACATATACTTGGAGATAAACGTTTGTCTTGGTCTTTCAGGCGAATCAAAATCGGAGCTTTCATCTGAAGATGAATCTAATTCATCAAAAGGGTCCACTTCTGTAAACTGATCTTCCCTCATGGCTAATATATAGTCATATGTTCTCATCCCCTGCAAATATTTGAGCATTACTTGCCAAAGAAAGAAATCCATAACAGAGTAATCCAGCTAGGCTTCATGGCTACGAGACTGTTAAGAGTTTACCTTTCTTATGAGAACTACATGAAAGAGGAAAAGCTGCCCCATGGCGGCCGAGCCATAGGCCGTTAATAAAACCAACATAACCTGTTTTAACACAAAACATTACAAACCTCAGAACCGGAAAAGAAGCAGCACTAGATTTCATGAGAAATAAGCAAATATAAAGAGCTTATATTATAGGAAACTATACAGATATTGTAGCAAGAGCCCATCTAGGGAACGCTACATAAAGCCTTCTCTTCAATTCGGTTTCCATCCCTTTCTTGTCCACAAAACATCTGACAAATATGGCAATGGCTGTTCCACCTTCTATAATTAGCTGTTGGAACAAAAGCCACTCAAAATTCTTACTTTAAAGAGCCAGAAAATTTTCCAGGTTCTGGTTTTTAAGTAGTTGAAAAATCAAATAGCCAATACACACACCATGAGCAAGACGAAAACCATCAGAAGTATGAACGTGGTATAGTTCCTTTTCCCAACGCAGTTATTGAGCCACTGAATACACCAAACATCAAAGAGAAAATTTATGTATAGATCCAAGAAAAAGAAGCAGCTTCAGAAACTGTAAAGAGTGAGGTAGAAAACAACCAAGTTTCTTACCCTGCAATGGTGATCAAACCCTTCAACACACCGGTTACATGTCCTGCAATGCTTACTGCTTCGCTTGACCTAAATACAAACACAATGAAAAAAGTCTTAGTTTTTAGAAAATATAGTCGCACATAATGCTATATTAGTTCTCAAAAAGCCAAACCTCCAAATCACAAAGTGAACAATAAGATATATCATCTTCCTCTTTCGGGTGGGGTGTAACAGCATCATCTTTCATGACAAGTGGAAACGGAAGAAGCGGTTCTAGCTGCACGCTGCTTTTCCATGGATCCAAATACGTCCGTCTGATAAAATTTCTCAAGATTTTCCTCTCTAATCTCCTGAAAAACCTGACAATAACTTGACTTAAAACAACCTTGAATCTCAGCTTCATCAAGACTCCTTTGGATTGAGCCCTTCTCTTTTTCCTGGCACTAGTCTTATCAGTAGGATCAATCGCAGTGCACCTCACGAATAAAACTATAACCGAAGCCGCCTGGAAGGAAAATCGCAATAGACTCAGCACAGGGTTCAAGTTTCTATAGCAAGAAGAGAGAAGTATACAAATGCAACTTCGTGATCTTACTTACCACAAAAGAAAAGACCGAAAGAAGTGTGATAATAGCTATTCGATTTCCCAGGAAAAAGCCGAGGAATGCATAGAAGGCTGCAACCAGAACACTATAAATAACAGCTCCCACAATCTGCACAAAGCAGTACACAGCTCAATATAGTAATCAAACTCAATAAGAAGAGAATCTGCTTCATAGAGAGAGCTCATCAGTCATAAACGATTCAATCAAATTCAAAAAATTTAAAGGAGAACCAGATTTTGAATCCTGGGATGCCCATAAAGTAATTTTACCTAATTACGCAGCTTAACGTAACTAAAATTCAGATACTACCTACATCTGGAAGCATATAGATCAATCACGAGAAAACACAGACTCAGCTCACAAAACATAGAAATCAATAGATCAGCTCACAGTTGATAGATTCTCAACACAGCTATTGTGTACTTTCGCTCTCTATGGATCGAATTAAGATGAAGTCGAAGCTAAAATTGGAGAAAAAAAACCCAGAGAAATTAAAAAAAAAATTATAAAAAAAACAAAAACTGAAGAAAGAGACAAGTTTCTGATCAGAAACCTGTAATGGGTGAAATGGTCGTTGCCAGCCATGGCGTCGTCGCGTCATGGTAACTCCGTCGTAGGTTTTGATAATCGAGATCTTCGCGGAAGAAACTTTAATAGAACTTAGTCAAAAACTTGATTGAGTCCATGGAAATTCTCAGCTTCAAAAATTATAGAGATGGAGATAAATACTTTGGTATTTATTCTCAGTAGTATTAATTAACAATTTAGTGTTTTAACTTTTTGTTAAATTTCTCGATGAGGAGGAAGATGATACCAACGGTCAGGTTTTCAAAATTTGAAGTAACGCTCGGATCTACTTTACTGATCGGACGGCTGTTGACCAATTTCAATTGGGCCCCCATTTATCTTTTGAAAACATTTGTGGGCCTTCCTTAAATTGGCCTTTTTTGGATTTTTATTGCCTTTCCTCGTGTGGATCCAAAATATTTGTACTTTATACAATTTATGCTAAATAATTAACAAACTAGATTTATACCTATTTAAAAACAAATATTCACAAATAATATAATATTATTTATTAAAAATAAAAAATTAGATATTTATACAATTTTAAATTTTATTTAAAATTATTTTTAGTATTAATTTATATATATATATATAAATTAAGAAAATAAAAATGATTTTTTTATAAAGTAATACCCTAAAATAGCACTTTTAAAAGTTTTTCTTCCAAATCAAGCATCCCAACATTAAATTTTCAAAAGTAGCATAAATACTTATATAAAAATACTTATTTATTTTGTATAAATTATACATAAACTTAAAGTATTATATTTGAGTTCATTTTTTCCAATTTAGGGTTTAATTTTTTTTCTATTGAAATATAGTTTTAATGCATTTTAATTTTAAATTTGTGTTATTATTGGAAATTTAAACTAATGATGCTATTTTGGAATAAAAACTTAGAAATGTGCTATTTTAGACATTTGCTTTTTTTTACAAATTTAATAATTTTTTGGTTAGTTTAAGAAATTTTCTAACCAAATTAATAACAATTGTAAAGTGTAATTATTATACTAATTTAAACTCATTTATATATATATGAAATTTATTATGGTAATAATATATCAACTTGATATTTCGGTTAATAACACGTTAAAATGATATTACTTTTTAAAAATTTTACTCAAATAATATATTAAGGATACAAATCTCTTGGTAGTTATTTCATTTATCAGCTTTCATAACATCTTATTCAGTAAATATAATCAAAACATTACTCATACAATAGTTATAATGTAATCAACTAAAATTTCAGCATCTTTTTATTTAAAATATATTCATAAGAAGTACAAAAATAATCTACACCACACTCTTCTTTAAAACACACACAATAACCAAAATCGAGTCCTGTCAAAAACCCTATAAGCTCTATCCACATATTATCATTCATATGTGTTTGCTTATTTAGATAATGTACAGTACACCAGGAAACTGAAGGAATACGCATATATAATATGCCAACAGAGAGTATAGTGTATATATATTTGTGTATGAGTAAATAATATAGAAGATAACACATAATGGTACTTAATTACTAATTTAGTTAGTGGAGAAAGTGGTGCAAGACTGTGGAAGCTGTGGCGAATCTCCGTTACTACTCTCTCCACTTTTACTATCAACCTTATTATTATTATTATCGTTTCTTCTTCCTATAATGTTTGAGATCGCTGCCGCAAGCGCCGCCGTGAAATTTGGATCCATCGCAATCGCAGTTGTAACTGTATCGACCATGTCACGTTGTGGTGCTTGTGGACACACCAAATTAGGTGATAATAACTGTGGATGAATACTACTAATATTCGACCTAATTTGATTACTGTTTGGTAAAAACGCGGCGGGACCGTACTGGCTTAGAAACTGCGGCGGCTGCAATGGCGGTCGAGGCGGGTTGGTGAGGTCTAGAGTTATGGTTGGAAAAGGAGCGGAGGCTGAGAGTGTGGCGATTGTGGAAGTGTATGGGAAATTATGGTAGAAGGAAGATGAAGATGATGACGTAGCGGAGGGGGTAAAGAGAGTTTGGTGGAGGTTGCTGGTGTTGGAGCCTGATAAGAGCATTGAAACTGCGGCGGAGGTGGTTGTGGCCATGGCGGTTGCTGACGGTGGAAGAGGATGGTTATGGCTTCCTTCATATGTTGTGGTCAAGATGGTTGTATCTTCGGCGCACCGTTGGACCTAATTAATTTCAGTAAGCAATTTATCTCATTTTCGTAATATCAATGGGGTCTACTAAAATATTATTGCATATTACTTTTGTTTATCAATCATTTTGCTACGATTGAAGGGATTTGAAAACAAATATTTAAAGGCTTTTTTTGAAGTTTTAGAGTAATACTTTAAAATAACATTTTTTAAAGTTTTTTTTCCAAATCTAGCATCATAAAATTAAATTCCCAAAAATAGCATAAATATTTATGTGAAAATACTTATTTATTCTAAATAAATTATACATAAACTTGAAGTATTGTATTTAGGTTTATTATTTCCAATTTAGGGTTTAATTTTTTTCTATTAAAATATAGTCTTAATGCATTTTAATCTTAAATTTGTGCTATTATTAGAAATTTAAACTAATGATGCTATTTTTGGAACAAAAATTTAAAAAGGTGCTATTTTAGACATATGTCCGAAGTTTTATTTAAAACTTGCGAAAATTAATACATAGTCATTACTTCAATTAAGTTTTCGTTAATTATTATTGCAAACAAATTATTCTTGTATTTTCGTTTTAATTTACTATTTTTGATTATCATCATCATATATATGATAATTCACACGTAATCTAAATATGAAATAATTGATATTTAATTATGTATAAAATATTGCAGAACCAACTGAATTTTGTTAAAATTTCGGATTTTTTTGTTAAACGTTATTATTCTATGTGATTGTATTTAACATGTGTCACTAACCTGTTTACGGACAGGACATCCAACGGCCATGGTGCAACGATAGTAAGCGCGAGGACATGGATTTCCTTTCGCCACTTTCTGACCGTATTTTCTCCATTGACATCCGTCATTCACCTATCAAATAATCATATATATTAAACAAAAGACAAAAATGGTAACATGTAGAATAGATCAAAAGTTACCGTGGTGGCATCAGATCTAGCTCTAACTGAAACCCTAGCTTTTCTGAAGGGTAATTGATCATGAAGGTTTTGTTGTTCTTCATGATTAGTAATCTTGTTTTGGTCCAATTTTTGAGTTTTTGGTGAATCTTGGCGCAGATCATGATCATCCATGTCGTAGGAAGACTCTTGTTTCAAGTTGTTGACTGGAGCTTCATTGTTCATATCTATTGCTCTTCTATCATCTAGAGATTGTGAATAGACAGCTTGAGGTATATCCTTTTTTACCAAACACAGAAATTGTAAGAAAAAATGAATTAGTTTCTTAAGAAAAATTGAAACGAAAAAAAGACTAAGTGATAACATCTGACTAGTTTGATGGTCAAGTTTCGACTTATAGTTTCGATCAATGCAAAGATAAGATAAACGTTAATTAAACACATACACGTTTGCATTTGATAACCTATCACATCTGCAAAACACATATGTCGGCCATAGCGGTAACAGAAATATTTAAGATGTAAGTAAAGATCCAAATGATGCATATACAAGATCGTCCACAAAAGAAATTAATATGATGAATATACAAGAACATACCTTATATATAAACAAATAGTTAGAGGAGATTTTAGTTTGAAATCTCTCGAAAATTCAAAGCTTTTTTTTATTTACTTCTCCGTTGTAAAAAACAAATTTGACCCATATTAGTTATAGTTGACATGGAGAAAAATAACAGCCAAGGTTTTAATTTCTAATTGTTTATAGTTGGATCGATGCAGCAAGATCAATACATAAGTTAATTTGTAGCAAAATTGAATAGTATAGTATTATCATTCTGCAATACAATTAATCAATCAAGTACCTCGTGTTGTTTATGAAGACTTTCCACTTGTGACTGTGTCGCCAACAAAACTCTACTGTGGAGGTCGTTGTAACTCTTACTTATCTCATCTAATAAATGCTTCAGCTTGTGATTCTCCTCGTGAAGCCTCTCTAGCTCCAATTTCAGCCTACTAATCTGCAAGTTATGTATAAATTATATACAGCCTCTACTAGTATTAATCTAACAATTTGATTTTCACAACAATCTACAATTTTATACCATTGGAACTAATCGACAGAGAAAGTTAACAATTAGACAAACTTACTTGGGTTTCGGTTTTGCTATCGCCATCATCTCTTGGTGTTCCATTCACCAGACTTAGTTCATCCTAATATGCCATGAATTCGATGTAAGCGATCGGAACATATATATTTATTTAAATGTTTTGTATATATATAATCTGAAACCTTACGTTGAAAACGGGAGATCCAACGACAGTCGTTGTCACATGACCAAGATTGTACGGATGACTTTTGGTGGCAAAGAAATCAACTTCTTTGATGGATTTGTTGTGATGATTTTCGTCCGGAAACTCATTCTGTTGATGATCCTTTGGGGTGGATTCTCTACTGAGAAACTCGCCGGAGTGGAAGAATGCAATTTCACGGCGATCTTGAGAGTATTCTTCCATTTGCAGAGAGAAGAGAGAGAGAGAGAGAGAGAGAGAGAGAGTGAGAGTATATATAAAGAATAAAAAAGTAGTGTAATTGTCTAAAATCTTAGCTAAAGGTTTCCATTTTCAACGAGAAATCACTCTTTTGTCAAATGACGTTATATGCATATTAAAAAATAACCATGCAACTGTTAATTAATTTTTTATACTAGTTGATAGGTAATTTGCAAAATTACATAGTGATTATACCAATCACATAATTATGCGGAACTGCAATATTTAATATTTTATACCAATCACATAAATTATGTAGAATTGCAAGTATCCCTAATATATTAATTGAGAATCATTTTAAAAAAATAACCTTACCTCGACGTGTTATTTACAACTATACCAGCTGAGGTGTCGCTTCCTCATAATCTCTCAAAATAAATTTAAAACAAGTCTTAATTTACTAGATAAATTACTATATATGCCATTCATTCACCATTAATACACATAAAATCATTAGAGTAAATTTTATAAATATTTCCCTACATTATCTACTACTAATCAATACATAAATTATTATATGTCAATGTCAACATTTTGATTTAAATTTTAATTGAAAAATAGTCAAACTATATTTATACTCTTTTATATTTATCGATAACATATTTTAATTTCTACACCAAAATATTTTACTTATCTTATTAATGATTTTAGTATAAGCACTTATATTTTGTTTTAATTTTAATTGAATTTTAAAATATTTCTTTACTAGAATTTTTTAAATTTCAATTATTCAAATCTTTTCACATAAAAAATGAATTTTTACTCATATAAAACAATCCACAGACTATATTTTACATTATACATAATACAATTATGATATATTATTTTATCATGGTAATATGATTTTTAAATTTTCAGACAATATTTCAATATATAAACTAATTATATATATTATTTTTATAAAATTTCATTGTATAAAATATAATAAATAATTTACTCCGCGCATGGAACGGGTCAAAATCTAGTTTGTTTTAAAATTGTTAGAAAAATATATGAGAGGTAGTTGTTCAATATGCAGCCAAAAACGGTGTAAATGTAAATAAGAAAATGGCTCGATCGAGTGAATTAATTTCTCGATATAGCGTCAGAAATGTACACGTGTCACATGTTGAAAGGGTAAGCTCAAAACAATGACGTGTTTTTACCTCATTGATTAAAGGAACTACGTTATTTCACTATTTTAATTATGGATAACCAATGTTTTTCTATATGAATGTCTGACCTTTCTATTATACTACATGAACTAATAACTCACAATTTAATTTTACATGAACTATTGACATGTATTTACAATTTCACAAATCGTCATTTTTTGGATAAATCGTGATTAATTTAAGCTACTTGCGTTTAACACATAACTCATATAAGCCGAATTTTTACAATTGCGTTTACTCAATTGGTTAAAAGGAGTAAACTCGCTAACCGTAATTACTCAATTGGTCGGTTTTCGAATTATATGGTACATGTAATTAGTTTTAATTCATTGCGATTTATTCAAAAAATAACGATTTGTAAAATTATGAATGCATGTCAATAGTTCATATAAAATTAAGTTATGCGTTGTTAGTTCGTATAGTATAATAGAGCGGTCCGAAATTCAGATAGAAAAACCGTAGGTAGCTATAGTATGTGTAGTAAAATATTAAAATAGTATCGTCTATAATTTATGTAAAATTGTAAAATTATGAATATATGTCAATAATTCATGTAAAATTAAGGTATGAAATGTTAGTTCGTATATTATAACAGAGAGATACGAAATTCAAATAGAAAAACCGTAGATAACTATAGTTTGTGTAATAAAATACTAAAATAGTGTCGTCTCTAGATTAAATCGTAAGTCGTAACAGTGACATATTCCCGTTAAGTAGGCCGTTAGGGGGAAAGTTGACGGAGAAAGACGACGTGAGAATCAATAAATGACGGGAGCGTTGTCTTAAAGTCAACGAAGTTGACGGCACGGCATAACGGTGGACTATCGGACGGTGAGGAAACGTCAAAGAGAATGGGACCCAGAAAAGAAAGAAAATACCTAATCCCACTTGACCATTCATTGAAGCCATAGCTAACTAACCAAGTCTAACCCCGTCATTTATTTAACCTTTTTTCCTCTCTATTTTTTAATAGTTTTGCATATTAAACCATTACTTTTTATTTATATAGAAAACTATTAGCTTTTGATCTGAAATAGATATCAGGGAAGACAGTCGTGCAAGGTCATTATATATATATATATATGAATATTACGATTTGGTGAAGTTATAATTATAATTGATTTTACAAAAAAATAATAAATGGTTTATTGATCACATCACTTCTATGTTCATATTAAATGTATGCAGTTCGATTACATCTCGGATGATGATTTTAAATTTTCATATAAAAATATTGAAATATTAGGTTGAACCGTTGTGTCTTAGTAATTTTTTTTTTTGTCATTTTATGATAATATAAATATCTAAATATCTTAAATATTATCCTCTATAATCGAACTATATAATTATTTTTAAATAAATTTTTATTGTCTTAGTAATTAAAAAAAAAGTTTTTGCATATTGAAATATTCATTTATATTTCACTTTTATATTTTCATATGGATATTTTATTATAAAAAGGCTGAAATTAATGAATATTTCCATATATATATATATAGATATAAACTGATGACGGAAAAACACTATTAATAAATTTATATAATAATGTCAAATAAAAAACTTTATTAAAAAGTCTTTCAAAATACTCAAGAGTCAAGAGATTACTAGTTTCTGCTTCTCACAATAATATATCAAAGATCTCGTATTTACAGAAGAAGTGACAAAGGAAATTTCAAACTTTCATATGTTATTATCATATTTTAGTGCATAAAATATTATTATCATAATTTCTTTGTTCGTTTAGTGCATAAAATTGTCCAAAAATTAAGGAACTTGACTGTTTCCTAGTTGTTGACGTATTAAATGATGGCATGTAATTGAGTGTTAAAACCACCTTTTTCAAACTATTTATTATTCAAGTTTCCCCCACCATAAAATTCCTAATATATTATTTAAGAAATTTTTTAACAAATTAATTTTATTCTGACGTGTGAATAATAAAAATACCAGTTGACGTGTCAACACCACATCGAATTTCAATTTAAATATATAAAAAGGTTTAAGTTACTAGAATAATTACAATACATGTCATTGATATTAATTTGATTAGAAAATAGATATATTTAATTCAACTATCCCAAAAATACTATTACATTTTCAAAAACAATAATTTTTATTTCTTTATATTTTTTAAAACATTAATTTATAAATAATTTCAAATAAATATAAATATATTTAAGTTATTACCATAATCTCTAATATATTATTTGAGAAATATTTAAAAAAATAATTTTACTATGACGTGTTATTAACAGAAATATCATGATAATATATCATCACTACAGTAAATTTTAAATAAATATACAAATAAACTTAACTTATTAAAATATAATAGATGTCATTGTTATTAATTTAGTTATAATATATTTTATTAGACTAACCAAAAAATACTATTAAATTTATAAAAATAATTATTTTTTATTTTTAATTTATATACATATTAATATTAAAACTAATTTTAAATAAAAGTTAAAATTATATAAATATTTAATTTATATTTACTAATAAAATATAATTTACGAATATTTTTTCCATGCTTGCCGTGGGTATAAATCTAGTTGTCAATTAATTTAAAGATTATGTCCATTTCGGTACACGTTTCTACTAGTCGACTTATCTCTCGTGACTAGAAAATCTCTTTGCTTATGAGGATGTTTATTTAATTGTCGACATTATCTATCAAAACATAAAGAAACGTATTAATAAATTAATTTAATGACGATGTTGGAAGAACTTTGGTCAATAAAGTAGTAGAAGATGCCATGTTTCAGTTGACACTGAAATGTGAAATCTTACAGCTGGAAGGTCTTTTTCTTTAGGGTTTTATTTATTTATTAGATTTATACCTACGACATTGCATGGATAAAAATATTCGTAAATTATATTTTATTAGTAAATATAAATTAAATATTTATATAATTTAAATTTTTAAAATTATTTTTAACATTAATTTTTGTATAGATAAATTAAGAAGAAAAAAATAACTATTTTTACGAATTTAATATTATTTTTTTGCTAGTTTAATAAAATATATTAATTATCTAATTAAATTAATAAAAATAGTATAATTGTAATTATCCTAATAAGTTAAGCTTGTTTATATATTTATTTGAAATTTACTGTAGTAATGACACGTTAACATGGTATTTCTGTTAATAATACGTCAGAGTAATGCTATTTTCTTAAAATATTTCTCAAATAATATATTAGGAATTAGAGTAGTAACTTAAGTCTATTTATATTTATTTAAAATTATTTATAAATTAACGTATAAAAAATTTAAAGAAATTAAAATTATTGTTTTTGTAAGTGTAATAGTATTTTTTGGTTAGTTGAATAAAATATATTTATTCTCTAACTAAATTAATATTAGTGACATGTATTGTAATTATTTTAATAATTTAAACTCTTTTATATATTGAAGCTAGAAGTTGTTGTGGTGTTGACACGTTATGATGACATTTTTGTTATTAACACGTCAGTGTAAAGTTAATTTGTTAAAAAAAAAATTTAAATAATATATTAGGGATATACGAAAGCACGTTTTATAACTTATAAATTTGTAATACAAGAATTACATACAAGTTTTTATTATATATCTATAACTATATTCTACAACTCAACTCTCAAATCGTGATGATTGCAATTTTCCATGTGAGCATATTTCATATCATCAAGCAATGATACAAATATATATCTTCAAACAAAATCTAAAATTGGAAATATGAGAGAAATCAAGTAAACAAAACATTGTTTAGGTAAAGCCCAAAAAAGCAATAATGAGATATAGAAGAAAAAGTCTACAAATTAGTCCCACACTTCGCCCACACGTTTAGGAAAAGGAAAAAGGAAACTAAAGAAGCCAAAAATGGTCCATTTTTCCTTCATTTTAATTATTGATATAGTTGCAATATATAACGTATATAACACGTTACAAATGTGGCTATTTTTCTCGTAGTTGTTAACTAATATTGAGGGATCGTGAAATTTTTAGCTACTTTATATAATTATATTTACTCTCATATGCAAATTCATCTTAGACTATTTGTTTAATCGTGAAATTACATAACATCTGAAATATTTTTTTTTTATTTCGATCAATAATTATATAATATAAGATAATATCATCAAACAACAATATATGTAATGTTTACTGCTTATATATGCAAATGATAAATAACAATTTATTGTATCTTACCAAAAAAAAGAAAAATACATCTTATCCTATTAACGAATATATAATTTGGCTAATCATAAGTACAGCTTTGGATCATGTACCCACTATTAAGTTAAGCCAAAACATTTGTGAGATACTAATTTATATATGGATTTGTTGAAGTATATATAATATTTGAGTTTACTTCCGTCAACTACACAAACTTATACGATTAAATCTATTTTCATTCGTACTTTTTAGGTCTTTATTTAACTACATAAACTGTATTTTTCTTTCATAAATTACATAAACTTCATAAATTTTTCTAATTGCATAAATTCAATTAATGTTTATGCGTAAAATAGTTACTAAATCTAGTTCTAATTCGAAAATCTGGTTTTAATTTGAGTTTATTTTGAAATTAAAATCATATTTTCAAAATAAAATAAGGTTTAATAACAATTTAACGTGTAAACATTAACAAAATTTGTGTAATTAGAATAATTTATGAATTTTATGTAGTTTAAGGAAGAAAAACACAGTTTATGTAACTTATAAAAGACCCAAAAATTACGGGTGGAAATTGATTTATTCACATAAATCCGTGTAGTTGACGGAACCGTGTAATTGACGGAAGTAAACTCATGATATTTCTATTACATACTTTTGTATTTATTTTGAAAATAATGCAAAAGCAACGAGGTCCAATATTAAATGGGACCACATGTTGGGGTATTAGCCATCAAATTGACAACCATTTTCGTAGAAACTTTGAAAAGGGAGCGACCTCTTCTTCATTTATTCACACTCACTCCCGAATAAAATGATTTGCTTATAAATTATTCATTCGTTGATTTTGTACATCACGACATATATATGTGTGTTCGTTTTCAAGAACGTCAATACATATAAAGACTTAGCGAAGCATCATCCTTCTTTCTTCTCCGTCAAAATCAAATATATATGCATTAATATTAATGAATTAAGAAATGGGAGAAAGTATTTGTGTGAGACGTGAAAGTGAGAGAATTTTATAGTTAACTTGTCGTCCTCTCAAGTTTATAATAAACTAAATAATTTATTTCAGTCAACTATACAAATTTATTCGACTAAATTTATTTCTATCCGTATTTTTTGGGTCTTTCTTTAAATACATAAACTATATTTTTCTTTAATAAATTACACAAACTTGATAAATTCTTCTAATTCCAGAAATTATATTAATTTTAGAGTAATATCCTAAAATAACATCTTTTAAAGTTTTTCTTCCAAATTTAACATCTTAAAATTAAAATCCCAAAAATAGCACAAAGAATTATGTAAAAATACTTATTTAGTCTAAATAAATTATATATAAACTTAAAATATTATATTTAGGTTCATTTTTTTCAATTTAGGGTTTAATTTTTTCTATTAAAATATAGTTTTAATACATTTTAATCTTAAATTTATGCTATTATTAGAAATTTAAACTAATGATGTTATTTTTAGAACAAAAACTTAAGAAGGTGCTATTTTAGACAATTGCCCTTAATTTTATGCGTTAAATAACTAATAAATCTGGTTCTAATTCTAAAATCTGGTTTTAACTTAGGTTTATTTTGAAATTAAAACCAGATTTTCGAAGTAAAACAAGGTTTAATAACAATTTAATATGTAAAGTTTAACAAAAATTTTGTAATAAAAATAATTTATAAAATTTATATAGTTTACGGAAGAAAAACACAGTTTATATAATTTATAAAAGATCCAAAAAATACGAATAAAAATAGATTTATATATTCGTATAAATTCGTGTATTCGAGGAAACTAATCCCTAACCTAAATAATCTACCGATATGAACCAATTAAAGGCAATAAAATATATTAAGTGTATAGATGTAAGGGCAATTGACTAAAATAACACTATTTCAAGTTTTTGTTCTAAATATAGCACTAATCATTTAAATTTCCAAAAATAGCATAAATTTAATACTAAAATAATTGAAAACTTATTCCTAATAAAAAAAATTTAAACCCTAAATTGGAAAAAGTGAACCCAAACATTATATTTTAATTTTATATATATTTTATTTAAGATAAATAATTATTTTTACATAATAATTTATGCTATTTTGGGAATTTTAGTTTTATTGTGCTAAATTTAGAAGATAAATTTAAAATGGTGCTATTTTAAGATATTACTCTAGATGTAAATGTGCATCCGTCCACGTGGTGTCACAAAAGTCAAAGATCCATCTCGTGACATATAATATGATATATCAGGTTTAATTAATCATATATTGAAACGTTAACTACTCTCAGTATTTAGTAATATACTTTCATATATAAGATTATTCATTTATTTACTTCATAAATGCACATGTGCAATGGGAGGAGCAAGTGGTCTACTGGTTGAACCACCTCTACGTCTATCCCGAGATGTGGAGTTCGACTCCACCGCCTCTTGTAGGAAGGTGCTAAATCTTCATATGAATATATTGGGATATTGGGTCGACCCGTTGTGATCCAGTGACAAAAAAAAAATGCACATGTGGAATTTCCGCAACATGCTCTCTTTTTCATCTAACTAAAATTAATTGAAGTTGTTTCTTTTTTCAGAGAAGAACAAGCCTTTGATTTCACATTAATAAAGATTGCTATAATCATTTTGTTTTGTCCGTTTGTAGATGATTTTCTGTTTGCAGTAAATGTATAAATAGGACACGTTTGTTTAGATGAATCTGACGTTGATGAGCGATTGATCGTCAGCTTGTGATGGCCAAATTAATTTAGAACCAATAGTTAACTCTTTCTCTTTCTTACATGCAATCATGCATTGTAGTAATGTGATTTCAGCCAAAAAGGTATATAAACTTCTTCGTTTTTTGAGTTTGATGCTACCGTTTGTAAACATTTTGTGTACCATTTGGTTATTTTGTAATTCGGACCCAATCGGATGAACCGAACAAAACATCCAAAAATCCATTGTTTTTTTTGTGAAAACCACAAGGCATGGAATAGAACCCATTTTAATTACTTTAAATCATAGTTAATTTTAGAGTTAATTATAGTAAATACTTTAATCAAAGTATAGTATATATATAAGTATTTAAAGCTACCATTAATCTAGAAGTCTCACAAAATTTTGTGTAAAAGGAGTTTTGAAAATCAGACTCTTGACCTTGAAATATATAGAGAAATGAGCAACGCCCAGAATCGAAAATTAAGTAATAATCAACTTGTAACCTATTTTGGAAAATTTAACAATTAAAATTTGACCTTAACCTTTTTAGCTAGCTAGAGTATACCAAAATTGCAGGAGCAGAAAAAATAATAAAAGCATGATATTTATCTCAACGCTTTTATATGTTAATACTTTCAAATCCATGACAATTAGGGTTTGGTGAGTGAAAACGAAAGCATGGACAATTACTGACTAATGGATCACTTTTCTTACTGACTAATGCACCAATATAAAATAGTATAGTGAATATATATATATATATATATATATATATATATATATATAATAGTTCATATCCAGGTCGAGTGAGAAAATATATTCACAAATTATATTTTATTAATAAATATTAACTATTTATATAATTTTAACTTTTAATATTAATTTTTGTATATACAAATTAAGAAAAGAAAAAATAATTATTTTTTACGAATTTAATGGTATTTTTTTGTTAGTTTAATAAAATATATTAATTATATAACCAAATTAATAACAAAGATGTATTTGTAATTATTCTAATAACTTAAACTTATTTATATATTTATTTGAAATTTACTTTAGTGATGACACGTCAGCATGGTATTTCTGTTAATAACACGTCAGAGTAAAGTTATTTTATTAAAATATTTCTCAAATAATGTATTAGAGATTACGGTAGTAACTTAAATATATTTATATTTATTTGAAATTATTTATAAATTAACATATAAAAAATTTTAACAAATAAAAATGATTGTTTTTGCAAATGTTATAGTATTTTTTGGTTACTTGAATAAATAATATTCATTATCTAACCAAATTAATATCAGTGGCATGTATTGTAATTATTGTAGTAAGTTAAATCATTTATATATTTAATCTAAAACTCCTGTGATATTGACATGTAAGCATGATATTTTTGTTATTAACACGTGTAATATTTCTTTGTTAAAAATTTTATCAAATAATATATATATATATATGCACCTCATTAGGGTTAGAATTGCGTCGATTAAGAAACTGTTATCGAAAACTTAAAAGTTTAATGGGAACTGTTATTGACTAAATGGTGTTTTAAACTATACCCAGTTTAATGGAGATGGACCTTGTGTCTAGCCTGAATTTATTTAAGGTTTAATTTGTAATCTTTTATAACATATTAAATGTCCTTTCTTAACTAAAACTTATTCGATGTAATGATGTAATGTTTATGACAACGTGACAAAAAAAAACTAAAACTTATTTTATTTTAAATGGTATTTTATGTTTTCAATCGTTGTTTTTTATAAACATTTTTCTTTTTGTAATTGCAATAACTAAAAACATATTAAAAAACTGTTTGCTAAGAGGCAAAATAAAAAAATGGAATTATTTTTTAATATAAATGATATGACATTGTGTCACCATTAGAGTCATTCTGATAAAAAATATATAGAAATAAGTTTTAAAATATTAGAATAATTATAATATTTTTTTTATTAATTTAGTTAGAGAATTAAATAAAAATGTTATTAATTAAACAATTAATAAAAATGATATAAATTTATAAAAATTGATAGAAAAATATATATTATAGCAATTCTATAAAAAAACAAGTATTTTGAAATCCAATTATATCATATTATTTATTTTTAGTTATTATATTCTCTATATCATGTTTTTTCTTGTATATTCGAAAATAATTTATCATATCATTCAGATAAAAATATTTAATTTTTAACTATATATTATAATTTGAATTTTTAAAAATTGTTAAACCTTTAGCAAATCCTATATCGGTTATTATGTTAATGTTAATTTAGAGTGTGTTATAAAAACTTCAAATAATAGAAAACAATACAAAAATGTAAAAATATGATTTCTGATTAATTTCTAATAATTTTATCGGATAAATATATTTTTATATTTTGGAAATTTAAAGGGTAAGATTGTCAAAATCAATGACTGACAATATGAAAAGAATCAGTAAATCAAATGCAACCAAAAAGTATCTTTCATCTTCAGCATATGAAAACTATGTTACACAATGTTTTGGCTACTCTTTGGATAAATATGAAAGAAAAAAAAAACAACGTGAAAAGTACGAGTACAGTTGCATTCACGTTAGTATATAGAAATTACTATCCATAATGGGCCTTGATTTGGGCTCCAGTTTATAATGTTAGGTTAACAAAATGGCCTTTGCAGACAAAGACAAAGCCCGTTTTCACTGATTTTTTTTTGTCAACAAAAAATTTATTATCGGTGATAAAGATCATTATTTACAATGTTTAGTAAAAAATAAAGACAAACATTAAAAAGTTACTAATCAACTTCGGAAGATATTGATGGAGAAACAAGATTAGCCGCAACTTGATTTCTAACTCTGGGTTGATACTTGAAAAGAATACCATAAAATTGTGATACCCATTATTAAATAGTCGAAATATAGTTGTGAAGATGATAATTTATGAAATTATGATTTAAAATGTTATTAATATATAAATTATCACTTTCAAAGATGATATATCGAAATCTCAATGCCCAACAAGCTTGTATTACCTAGAGTAAAACAGATAATTCTGATTCCACAATTGAATGACGATCTTGATATTTACCCATTCCAGCAAATAGGAAAGTACCCCATTCGTTTCGTATTATCCATCCTAAACCTGATATTAACAATCTGTCTCTCTGCGAAACATCATAATTACATTTTATCTAGCGTGGAGGAGGTGGAGTCGAATTCTTATCAATAGTGGAAATCTTTCTAGAATTCGCATTAGATGAGGAAGGACTTGAGCTTAAATCTTTTTGTTGTCAAACTGTTAATCCACTCAGCAATATTCTAAAACTCTCTGTCCAATATAGAATCAGGAAATCTGTTTTTATTGTTGAACATCATATCATTACGAGTCTTCCATAATTGCCACAAAATATAAAACGGAATATATTTTTGTTGACAGTTTTGATCAAAATATTCATAATTCTTGATCAAATCTCTAATTTTGTCTTGAATATTTGAATCTCACTCTAAAAAAGGTGTAGAAAATCCCAATATACACTTAACCATATGAGCTTTTGGACAATTGAAGAAACACATGATTGAAGTTTTTTTCTTATAATAATTAAATTATTTTGATTGGGTATAGTTTCGCAACTATCGATTGACATGATTCATTCAAAGACCACCTCATAATATATAAACTATACATAACGATTTATAATCTAAATTTTACACTAAAGCAATGGTGATCACTTCACAACGCACAAATGTAGTGGAACTTCACGTCTCTTTCGTGGTTGAATTAGTGGTTTAGCATTTAACAAATAACCAAAAACATAAATATCACTCCGATGAATAACAAAATACATGTAAAAAACTTTGTTCGATCTTACCAAAAAATTTGACAACGAAAAATTATTTCAGAATTTGATTTCAAAACCCCTTTTTTAGCCATTGTGATTTGTACATGTTGGTGTCCTTCTATATTTTTATTAAAAGAATTGATTTTTTTTAATATTAAAAAGTCATCACGACTTGGTCCAACGCCCATTTCACAAGTTGGTCGCCGCATTTCGTGTTGGTTAGCCACCGAACTAGAATTTTTGTATTTTCTAATTTTATTTTATCTTCAAGAGATTCTTTGAATGTTTTATAACCAACCAACACTTTAACATAAGATTTTCATCTCATTTGGGTTTAAATAGTATTTAAGTTGAGATATAAATGCAAAATGCTTACGTTTGCTACATTTTTGTTTTGTTTGGATAATGAATGATGTTAGTCGAATCAATTCAGACTAAAATTGTTCAATTTATCCGGTTTGAAACCAATGTAAATCCAAGCAATATTTACCTATAAATTTACTCTGGTGTAAAATGATATAAATTTTTTTTTTTTTTTTTTGGTTTACGATAAACCCAAATTCGTAAAACTAAAACCCTAGTCCACCATGAATATAATAGTCATCCATCTCTTGTAGGTTAGAATAATCTTAGAAAAAAGAGATCAGCCGCGTGAGAAACATTGTGCAAAAAGAAAACAAGTAGTCGTGAGCAAAAGAGAAAAAATTAGAGAAAAAATTTCAAAATTTTAGTTTGTATTGTAACTTTTGTAAATATATTATAGAATATTAATCATATTTATATTGCAAGTTTGTACGATACACATCTTATCCGAAAGATAATTTAATTAGGAACTCGTTAATTAAATCATACGTTCTTATTCTAAACAATTAAAAACCAACACCAAATGCAATTAGTAAAGATACTAAAATCTTAACATTTACTTTACCAACACATTTTCCGAATAAAATTCTTTCTTCTAATTGAAAAAGAAAGTAGACCCTAAAATAAGTACAACTATGAAAAATAAAAACAATAAATTCCACTAAGAAGTCAACGTTGACCAAAACATCTAACTAAGTCTTCCATTACTACATCTCTATATAACAAAACCAAAACTCCATATTCTCACACAACACAAGAGAGAACAACTATGGTGAAACAAATTTCTCTGATGCTATGCCACTTCCTCCTCATCTTTTCAATCTCATCATTTTTACATGAAACAGAAGCACGAAAATATTCAATGAAACCCGCACCGATCATGAGCCTAGTCTCAAGATCTCTGTACGATTCAATCTTCCTCCACAAGGAAAACAACGCATGTCCTGCAAAAGGTTTCTACACCTACGAAGCATTCGTCGAGGCAACAAGGTGCTTCCCGAAGTTCGCGAGCGTAGGAACCATTCCGACAAGGCGGCGCGAAGTGGCTGCATTTTTGGCGCAGATATCTCACGAGACGACAGGTGGCTGGGCCACGGCACCGGACGGACCGTATGCGTGGGGATTATGTTTTAAAGAGGAAGTGAGTCCACAGAGTAATTATTGTGATGCTTCTAATGCCGAGTGGCCTTGTTTCCCTGGCAAGTCTTACAAGGGAAGAGGTCCCATTCAACTTTCTTGGTACGTCTTTAATATTAATTACTAACAAATAATCATTTTTATATATTTTATAAGTTATCAAATCAATATGACTGTCGACTGCATCATTTAGGAATTATATGATTTTCTTAAATAGTTCTAATCTTAAATTGCACAATTCTGATAGGAATTATATGTTGACGTGTGATTTACGAGTGTGTCACGCTGATGTGTCACATTATTAGAGTATTTTAAAATAAATATTACTTAAGACATAATTTATTAGAGTATTTATGAAAATTGTCATTATACAATATATTTATATGTAAATCTCTAATATTTCGACATACAATGTATTTGTCATAAAATAAAAATATAATATAAAACAAAATATAAATTTTGAAAAATTAGTCAAATAAAATATAAAACAAAATTTTAGTTTAATTGACTATCTATCATATGTATAATTTTATCCAAAATAGATACAATTTAAATCTATTTTTATAATCCGATTTTATTATTTATTTTATTTTTGTAATCAATATTAAAAAATTATTTTAAATATGAGACAAATTAGATATATATATATATCTAGTTTAAATTAACAAAATAAATAATTAATTATTATCTGTGAATATTTTTTCCCACGTTGGTCAAAATCTAGTATTGTTTTATTTGGAAAAAAACTTTAAATAATATTATTTTATAGTAGTATTATTCTATAATTTATTGGAAAAGTTGTGATCGATAAATAAAACCCATGAACCATTTTGTTACCAATTGAGTTTTTGGTTATGAATAGGAATTACAATTACGGACAGGCGGGTCGAGCCTTGGGTTTCGACGGTCTAAGGAACCCAGAAAGTGTTGCCAACAACTCCGTTTTAGCTTTCAAGACAGCTCTTTGGTTTTGGATGACGGAACAGGCTCCCAAACCGTCGTGTCATGACGTCATGGTAAGCCGGTACAGGCTCACGAAAGCAGATTTAGCAGCAAACCGAACAGTCGGTTTTGGATTAACAACCAACATCATAAATGGCGGTTTAGAATGTGGGAATCCCGGAGACGGACGGGTTAGTGACCGGGTCGGGTATTTTCAAAGATATGCTCAGTTGTTTAATGTCAACACAGGACCTTATTTAGACTGCGAGAACCAAAAACCATTCTCCTAAAAAAAGCTATCGAATTGTAATATCAACGAATTTGAAGTTTAATCATATTAATAAAACTACTCAAGTTGAGAGATTTAATGTCTGACATTAATTGTAAGCGTATCGTGACAAGAAGTTGTTGACTTCGTTTGCGGTTCCATATGTGTCCTCTACACACACACCAAGGCCACACCTGCGACGTAATTGTCGCCCAAAATGATCCCTTCGTAGCCCAAAGACGTTAGCTGTGTGAAGGAGATCAAAGTGACCAACTAGAAACTGAGGAATTGCTCGAGGCCAAACCTTCACTCTTAGTTTAAGCGGGTCAGTCGAATTCGGCTTTATCAGCATTTTCCTGAAATCCCAATCAATCGCTTCAACTAACTCACCTTCTGACTGCGATATCCAAATCCGAGAGAGAGTAAGAGAAAGAAAGGACCACCGGCCTTCGCCTTCAATTGTAGAAGATCAGAGGATAAGAGCACCGGCTACCGAGCAACGGAGTAAATGTGTGTTTGGACCATACTTCTTTTGGGTCTGGGCTTAAAGTTGGGTTTGACCCGAAAGAAATACTTATAAGGTAAGAAGATACGATTTGTTTATTTGATATCTCGGCCCATATCCGCTTTGCCATTAGGCCCCTTCCCTTTTTCTTTTTTATTAAATCCTCCGTACATTATAGTTTAGTCTTGACGAAAGGATGTAATTATAACTACATTAAGAGATATGAGAAAAGTGTATATAATAAAGTCATCGTTTTAAATAATTAAAATTAAAAATTATTATATAATTATGATATGTATAATCATATTTAGTTATATGGAAGAATCATTAGTACGAGAGTTCCTATTTTTTAAGTGTCTATGTTATCAATAAGAAAAATCATATTAAAATAACTAATATAACTTAAATTTATAAAAATAATATCAATAATTTTATTTTTATCCAAAATTACTATTAATTTAAATACTATAAAAGATATATATATATATATATATATACCTTTCTGGATAATTTAAAGAATATGAAAAAGCCAGAATTCACTCTTTTATAATCACCAAACTATACCAATTAATCATATAATACATAGAAGTCAGGAGTATGTTCAAGAATGGATTAATACTTTCAATTCTACAATCGGAGATGTTTACGATGTCAGATTGGTACATCGACACCCTACATGGAAACATTCACAAAGTGGATGGACTAAATGTAATTATGATGCGGCACATTATGAAAGCAATTAAAATTTAGGATTATGTTGGATTATTCGAAATGATCGTAGTATCTTTCAAGTCGGGGTATGGAAAAATTACAAAGACATACACGGTGATTGAAACAGAATATACAACACTTATATGGTCTATCCAATCTTCATTTTCGTTGGGTTATACGAAGATTAAATTTGAAGGAGATAACATTCTTTTTAATCTGATCAATGGAGACATCCCTAATTTAAAATTACAGATGTATATTGACACCATCGACTTTGATTACTATATTTTTAGTAGATCAAATCGTACACCAACCGTCAGACTAACCAAACAGCGGATCAATTAACGAAAAAATCTATCTTTTCTCAATTTCCTTGTAATATATATCATATTTGTCCTGCTTTTTTATAATCTTTTGAATTTCTTGACCAAACGATTTTATGATTAATAAGTAAAGTAATTGTCGAAAAAAATACTATAAAAAGATATAAAACTTTGAAATATTATATTTGTGAGCCGTTGTTAATAATATACTATTATGATACCATGTAATGACAAATCGGCGTAGTAATATTAGTAAGCCATTTAGTTCAAATCCAGAAGAGTTAACTGTATATTTCGATAGAAGTATAAAGGCATTTATGACCAATTGGTTAATCCAAGCGACGTCATTAGAGTAAACACCACAAAATAAATTAGATAAAGACATGACTAGTGCATGTGTTTGTGTTGTCTTTGATTATTCAAAGCCTTATAGATTGTGTCATTGTCTTGTGTCATTGTTCACTTGTTTTTTTATTAAATTTTTAACAAATTTTTTTTACAGTAAATATGAATAAATAGTTTTATTTGGTCATATGAATTATAGAGGCTTCGAGAGATAAACCGAGTGGGAGCTAAGCAATATATGAAGGAAGAAAACTAAGCAATAAATATGTCTGATCAAAATTCATGTTAATCTTTCCAATCAAATGGGTTGTCATCCTCTACATCAACGAAAAGGAAAAAAAGATAATTACCATAAAATCGACTTTTAATTAGATTTCAAAGACATAATGAGAATACATTTTAAATGTCCTTTTGTTCTTGATATTTCGAAATCAGCTTTAGAATCTTTTGTGACCTAAATGATTTTTGTTACTTTGTGTCGTGTTCACTTGTATCCCATCAAACATCTATTCCTAGTTAGAGTGAAATAAATGGATCTATTCATAATTATGCACAAAACCTTCATCATAAGCAAGTTTCATTGTCGACGACGAATTCTAAAATTTAATTTAATTATTGGTTTGAGCAATGATGATTACCATTTACATTAGTGTAGAGTTTCGACATGCTTCTATCATTTTATAAAAATACACTAGTGTTGTTTGTTTGGTCGCCGCAGGCGGCTGCGGTTGCGGCTGCGGTCAACCCTACGGTTGCGGCTACGGCAGATGTTGTTCGTTTGTCTGCCGCTAGTGGTTACGATTGTGGTTGATCGCAGATTTTTAGTCGCACCGCTGTTTTAATCAGCGATCAAAAAAATTACGACGCAAGACACATCATCTGACCATTGTATTTGTCACAGGTACCCGCGACAGCTAAACGAACAAAAATCTACCGCAGACGGCTGCGGCTGCGGCTATGGCTGCGGTCAACCCTGCGGCTACGGCTGCGGTAGATGTTATTCGTTTGTTTGCCGCCAATAGTTGCGGTTGTGGTTGATCGCAGATTTTTAGTCGCACCGCTGTTTTAATCAGCGGTCAAAAAAATTACGATGCAAGACGCAGCATCTCGACACAAGATCGCTCGCAGGTACTATAAACGAACATAAAAAACTCGACATTTGAAATACTTATTCAAACGTATGTTTTAACTATAATGCATAATTTAAATTCTTATAAGTTAAGAATACTAAGTAAAAGTTAGAATCTTCATGTAGCAGTCACTGTACTTATATTCTTCTCCTTCTTTTAATAAAACAACGAATCCTATCGCAATTATTCTTCTCTCAATTTAAAACCAATCCTATCCCAATTATTCGTCTATCTGTTTAAATTATTAAAAAATGGAATTATATTTAAAAATCGAAGAAACATGCATCTTGGGAAGAAATGAATCGAACAAACAATATCAAACAAGAAATTTCAGTACTACAATTGCCAGCAAATGACATGTAAGCACGTACCCAACCGTGTGGACAGCGATGCACCGCATTTAAACTAATACATTTCCTGAAAATCTTCATCAAGTAATTAATTTAGCTAGTGATTAATACATTTCATATAACATTAATCATTAATGTACGAAGTTAACGGACTTTTTCAACAACTAATAATAGTGATATATGATATTATAAAATATAGGTATTCAACTCAAAACCAATTAAAACTGAATGTAGTAACACATGTACCATATATACTAGTGTAGAAATATCTTAACTTTTGATGTAGATGGGATACCTACCAACATCTCGAACATATTACGATAATACGGTCCAATTATATCAGCCACTTATAATGTAAAAATCGTTTTTGTGAGAAATCATATACCAGATTAACATTGGTCTCTGAAACCATATTAATAAATATAGATATCTAATTTAAAATAATTAATAAGAAATAGAGTGTTATATCCATCGTATATAATAGCATAGAAATGTCTCAATTTTTGATATATGATATTTTACGTTTTAATATATGATATTAGATAATTGGTGGTATGATATTCTTGATATATAATTAATCATGAAAATAGTATTTTATTGCATTAGTTAAGATATGTTTGTTTCTTTTGGTGTACGATTATAAGGATTAATTTAATTATATGTATAATAAAAGCGATTGAAAAAAACTCGTACGTTTCATTCGAAATGACATGACAGATTATAAAAAAGTTATGTATATATATATATATATATATGTTTTATGTTTAAAGCGGCCACAACTCTGTATATTTGAAAATGTCACAGTCGGGGGAGTCCATGACATTTGTACACGAGGAACGTGGACGTGTGTATTGACACGAATATTTTCCTGGACTCAGCTCTGATCCTTAATTTAATTTTAAAAATATTATATACTTACAATTATATATAAATTAATTGAATTCACAAAATTTATTGCAAAAACATACAGCCACCGACGTATACAGATAAGCTTTTCTGTATTTGCAGCTTTCTTGCAAATTTTCAATGAAAATAACAAAACGGAAAATAAATGTTTTAACCATGAAATCAAATAAAGTTATATGTATATTTATATAACTATGTAATAAATGTATTCCTATCGAATTAATATTCAACTTGATACACAAGTATATGGTTAACTAGAAACCGAGGAAGACCAAGATAACCAATTTATCTGTTTTATTGATGGCTCATGGAAATAAGAGGAACCGGGCGTCGGGTGGATACTCAAACTAAAGGAAGGTACAAGCGATCTAATATGCATGAGAGGAACATACAGTGAACGATCACCCCGCCTATATCTAGAATTCTTAAGTATGCAATGGGCGATACATAGCATGTATGAGCGATACAGATAATGCGGGAGGTTATGTATTTACTCCACAGATTTAATTCAACTAATCAATAACCTTGAAAGATAGTCAGCTTTTGCGGTGGAGGTTAAAGAGTTCATGACTATACGACATTGAACAGACGATACAACATGTATTTTATGATTGGTTGACGATTGTAATTTTTATGAATAACGTGACAAAACAAAATTATGGTTAACTATGAATGTCTGAAATAGTTAATGTGTTTATGGCCATATAGTTTAGGTCAAAGATGAAAAACAGCTATGGCCTCGAAGCTTCTTGTGTAGTGGAACTCTTATATATCGAACTAATTCCTTTTTCTCGGATTTTAGGAACTTTTAAGCTTTAGTTTATACCTCTAATGAGTAGTGGTTAATTTTGCACATAACTAATTATGTCAATTATTAAACGAGAAAAACCTAAGTCAACTAATAGGATCTGTTCATCCCAAAGTAATCAGCACTTCGGTTTTGAAAAGCTAAACGACCAAATATTCAGTGAATAATTTTTTTTTTTAAATTTGCTAGTTCTTTTAAAATATACGTAGAGATCATTTTCTATACAAATCTTTTGCAAAATATAATGCATGTTTTTCGCCAAAAAAATCACAAGCTCCAAAGTGCATTGGATACTTTCAGTTATGTCCAAAATCTTTTTAAAATATTTATAACAAAGTGTATAAAATCTTAAAATAATCGGTCCAAGATCCAAATCGGGTCCCGGGGGATCAACCCGACTCCTGATCCACGAGAATCTGTCACGTGAAACGGTGAAAGACAACGTGGGTAAGTACGGTCGGAAAGTGACGTAGGATCCCGAGTTAGATGGCTGTTATCGTATTAAATTGAGTTCGTCAGATCGGACATGTAAGTTTGAGAATTGTTTTAAAGGTTTCGGATTTTCAATTTAAAAATTCTGGATCATATACATGAAATGTAAAAAAAGTAAAATAGCTTTCTTTTTAATGATTGAAACCGTTATGATAGAATATTCGGCGGGGGTGATTTTGTTCTTGGGCCTACCAAAATTCTTACTCTTAGCATAATAACAGTAAAAACGATATTTACTCACCATTTTTCTCGATGTTGATATTTAGTAAGATTTTCTGTTATATATATAAGTTTTGGTGTGGCGACAGAACAAGTTACTAGATGAAAAGTAAAGTTAATAGTCAAGGAGTTACAATCTTTGATGTTATGTTAATTTTTGCCGGTGGTTATTAGAATTTAGAATGGCAGACAAACAGTAATCAATCGCTAACCAAAAAGAATAAAATCATGACTAAATGTAATTATAAAAGTAATTAGTACTCTCTAGCATTACTAATTGCAGCAAACTTGGGGTTTGCCGACAACTATTTGTCAATTACATCATAGTAAGAATTAACTATTCCACATATTGATTAGACTTTAGAAATAATTTTACGACTAAACCATAAAATCAATAAAAATCACTTCATTAATTAAGTAAGTTAGCAATATAATACCTAGTTTACTCCTGATTAAAAGATAAAAATACAACATAGTTTAAAAATTCCCTTTATTGTTATAGTTTCCAATTTACTTATTTTATATAGAAATATATATATATATATATATATATATTATGTTTTTTAATATGAAAATATCAAACAACATATATAAAAGGGCAATTGACTAAAATAGCACTATTTCAAGTTTTTATTCCAAATATAGTACTAATTATTTAAATTTCTAAAAATAGCATAAATTTAATAGTAAAATAATTAAAAACTACTTTTTAATGAAAAAATTTAAACCTTAAATTAGAAAAAGTGAACCCAAACATTATATTTTAATTTTATATATAGTTTATTTAAGGTAAATAATTATTTTTACATAATAATTTGTGCTATTTTTTGAATTTTAGTTTTAATATGTTAAATTTGAAAGATAAACTTAAAATAATATTATTTTAGGATATTATTATATAAAACGCAAAGTAAACAATTTTTTTTAATTTATATTTCTCTTCCTTGATTCTCGAAGGAACAACGACGAAGATAATGAATGATGATGCATGATGATTTCATGGTTATAGTACATTTCCTTAATCAATATATCCATCACATCATGCGTGGGACCCACCTATGTTTCTCATGATCAGCTTCTCTTTAAGTCTTTATATACTTGGACCCGCTCCTACAATTACGACACGTGTCGATTTTGAGTGAACCACTATTATCATCTTATATTTCTCAGAATTGATTCTTTTTAATTACGTTTAATGATTTTTGGTATTATTGCTTATTAGTATATCTAGAGAAATTATGTTATTAAAACTAGTATATTTCACGTAAATGGATAGCAAGATAATTTCAAAACTTATTTCTCTCTTCATTAATCCGGAAATGTTCACACACTTAAATAAGATATTCTCGAATATAGATACTAGATTCATACACACGCCATGCATGGAAAAAATATTCGTAAATTATATTTTATTAGTAAATATAAATTAAATATTTATATAATTTTAAATTTTATTTAAAATTAATTTTAATATTAGTTTTTATATATACAAATTAAGAAAAAAATAATTATTATTTTTTACAAATTTAATAGTATTTTTTTGTTAGCTTAATAAAATATATTAATTCTCTAACCAAATTAATAACAATGATATATTTGTAATTATTCTAATAAGTTAAACTCATATATATATTTATTTAAAATTTATTGTAATGATTTTGTTAATAACACGTCAAAATAAGATTATTTTATTAAAATGTTTCTCAAATAATATATTAGAGATTATGGTAGTAATTTAAATATATTTATATTATTTAAAATTATTTATAAATTAACATATAAAAAATTAAAGAAATAAAAATTATTGTTTTTACAAATGTAATAGTATTTTTTGGTTAGTTGAATAAATTATAATTATTCTACTAAGTTAAACTCTTTTATATATTTAAACTGAAATCCGCTGTGGTGTTACACGTTAACATTGTATTTTTGTTATTAACACATCATGTTAAAGTTAGTTTGTTAAAAAGTTTCTCAAATAATATATTAGGGATATGATTTATATTGTTGATTACTAATGTGGTTAAAAAAAACTCATTTGCATTATTAGAATTCATACATTTTACGTAAAAAGATAGAGATATATACAAAGTGTTGAGAACTCAGTGCCAACTTTAACATACAATTCCTATTTACGTTTCTAACTTTTGAAATATGTTACTTTTTCTAAAAGCATCCAAACGTTACTATTTTCGTAATGTCCGTTACTATTTTCGTATTATCCTTTTTAACAATCGCCTCATTGCTTTTTTCAATCTCTCTCCTCTCTCTCTCTCTCCTTCCAAATCAAATTGAAGCATATATACATTTTGACTCATTTTAAAATTAATTAACTTCTACTATATTTTGTCTAGTTTTCTGATCAATCATGTGTGGTCTTTTATCAGATTTGAATGAGAAAAACTTATCTATTCCTCTTACAAAAGATTTTCTAAAGCTTAATATTTGTAAGAATATTGAAATATGTCTCTTATAACATGCATTTTCGTAGACAACATTATATAAACCATTTAGAAACTCATATGAGTATATTTTCCTTTAAACGAATTTTGTTATTTTATGCCCATATCCCAATTTCTAATTATCAAAATTTTCCTTAACTATATAAATAAATTAATCAGGTAAACTTAAAATTGTTTTAAGATATAATGAATCCAATAAAAATAATTTTTTAATTAAATTTTATTAATAATCTCACTGAATAATGTATATATGACCTAATAATTCATTCAACCTTTGCATCATACTATAAATTTTGTCAGTTACAAATTATTCATGGGATATCGTTGGTAAACTATACACATCAAAACATTCTTCAACGTTGCTTGTGATTTAGATAATTAGGTCGTTGTCCAAATTTCAAACCTTATATTCATTTTATTTCAAGTCCTAAAACGTTATTATTCTCCGTGCGAACTATGCATTATGCTAGCTGGTCCTGGAACCAAACGGGACAAGCCCGTGCTTGCGGCCTTTCATATTTTTTTAAAAGAATCGACCCTCATTTTGAAAATATTCTTATATTATAATGTAAAACGGTCCTTTTTTTCTTTTTTGCTTACGGCCTTCTTAAACTCAGGGCCGGCCCTTCATATTGTATTCTGAAAAGATGTGAACTTCATTGTTATCCTTTCCTACGTGTACATCTTCATACTCGTCCTGGACATTTCGATTAAAAAACCATTTTTGAACAGCAACCAATATACATATACAATGTATAGTATAAGACATTTCTTTTTTTGTCAGCACGACATTTAAATATTATTAGCACTGTTGATTTGTTTGCCGCATCGTCTGCGGCAGTGACCTATGGTCAGATATTTCGGTTAGACGTTGTAATATTGTTATTCGTTTGATCGCCGCAGGTTATCGGCACAGGTTGTATCGCAATTGTTTGATCGCAAACGATATAATTTCGTATCGATTAAAATTTTTGACCGCAGTTTTTTGCGGTCAAGCGTAACGTTTGACTTCAGGAACCTCCGGCGGTCAAACGAACAACGTTTATCCGTATGACACAGCCGAAAATTCTTGTGGCTACGAAACGAAAGCGCTATTGTAAAGAGTAGAATTATTGGAGTATCGATCCATATATGCGTGGGGTCCTTATAATAAGTCTTATATCACCATTAAGTCATTAACCATTAGAATAGTTTCCTCAATATTTGACTTGTAAATTGTAATGTTGTATAAAATAGTATAATGAATATATAAATCATATAGAATATTAGTCAATGATTGTAAATTTAGTTTCTGAACCTTAACATACAAACGTAGCTACAGGTGAAAAGAAATCAAAGTACTTTCATAATATTTTTGTCAAAAAGGTATTTTATGTACCTTCGTAACTTATGTCAAAAAACTATACCTTCATAATTTGAAGTTACTAAAATAATTTAAATGAATACATGCATGCATTCATTGAAATAAGCTCACATATCTAAAAGAATAATTTAATAGATATTGTGAGATTCGTGGATCCTAAGCTTGGGCTAAATTGGGCAGGATCAAAACGGTGCATTTTGATACGTCTGAACTTGGGTCAATTAAGTTGGCCCAATAAAGATCCACGAAGCTGCCGTATATAAGGGTTATATTACGCAAACCCTCGCAGCTGAGTGGTTTTTTTCGGTTGTCTCTCTTGTTCATTCTCTTTGTGCGATTTGAGAGAGCTGTTCATCCTCTCTCTCGGCAAATCGCCGATTGTTCTTGTAAACTCACTGGAAAAGTTAGTGAATTTCAGACTCACACCCTGAAGAGAGATGTACCTGATTAATCGGGGAACTCTATAAAATCCCGTGTGTTCTTTACGTTTCATATCTTGCATACGAAAGATTTTAGGTTCTTTTCGATATCGCAGTATCCGATTCGATATTCAAGAGAGTTGTGAGTTGTGAGAAAGAGAAAATCAAAATGGCAAACGGTTACACATATATGAAGGAAAAATTGTTTCCAGAAAAAGGAAATAAAATACCGATCAAGATTTCTCCAGTTTGCCTTTATTGCAGTATTATGTGAAGCTGTCTATATATGAACGTACGTGTAGATAGTTACCCCACATGTCTTTGAACATTATTTTGTTAAAGTACATGTCTTTGAACAATTGTTATCAATATATATATATATCACTTTTATTGAATTTTTATACATCTACACCGTATAGTGTCCAATTGATTTTGAAATTGACAGAGTTTTTTGCCATTACATACTGGGCCAAAACTAAGAAAATAACATTCAAAATAGATTGTTTAAACGTAGTTGATATTATCAATATAATTTGAAGTGCGTGTTGAATTAAATTCCAGCTAATATAATTTGAAGTGCATGAACATAAAAAAATACACATATAATATAGAGTAATACCCTAAAATAGCATTTTTCAAGTTTTTCTTCTAAATTTAGCATCTCAAAATTAAATTTCCAAAAATAGCATAAATACTTATGTAAAAATTCTTATTTATTTTAAGCAAATTATATATAAACTCAAAGTATTATATTTGAGTTCATTTTTTCTAATTTAGAGTTTAGTTTTTTTTTTAAATATAGTTTTAATGTATTTTAATTTTAAATTTGTGCTATTATTGGAAATTTAAACTAATGATGCTATTTTTATAATAAAAACTTAAAAAGGTACTATTTTAGACATTTGCCCATATATATATATTTTTTTTTGTTAGATAAAAAATCCCTAGAGCACAATAAATTTTTTAGATAAATGTAGTTTCAAAGGCAAACAAAAAAAAACTAATTTTTTGTGTTTACATATAATTAATACATTTGCAAAACAGGAAAAATTATTGTTATTATCTCTAAAACTGAAATGGATAATTGATTAATCAATTCGTTAAAGAGACCATAGTTGACTAGAGAGAAAACATATCATGTGCTTGCATTAAGATAAGCTAAAGAGTAAATGATGATCCCAAAAGGATTTTATCCTGACTATATTATATATTCATTTATTTGTTAATTCATTCGTTAATTTGTCTGTAATCATCACCATTTTTTTCGTACCAGACAATTTGGTAAGGGGTTTAACTAGCATAAAAATATGGGCAAATGTCTAAAATAACATCTTTCTAAGTTTTTGTTCTAAAATAGCATTATTAGTTTAAATTTCCAATAATAGCACAAATTTAAGATTAAAATGCATTAAAACTATATTTTAATAGGAAAAAAATTAAATCTTAAATTAGAAATAATGAACTCAAATACAATACTTTAAGTTTATGTATAATTTATTTAGAATAAATAAGTATTTTCACATAAGTATTTGTGTTATTTTTGAGAATTTAATTTTATGATAGTTTTAAAATTAGTTAATAGTTTACAATTTATAATAATAAACAAAAAAATACATGAAAATAAAGAATAATACTTTAAAATAGCATTATTTTAAGTTTATCTTCCAAATTTAGCACATTAAAAATAAAATTCCAAAAATAACACAAATTATTATATGAAAATAATTATTTACTTTAAATAAACTATATATAAAATTAAAACATAATGTTTGTGTTCATATTTTCTAATTTAAGGTTTAATTTTTCTCATTATGAAGAAATTTTTAATTATTTTATTATAAAATTTGTATTATTTTTAAAAATTTTAATTATTAATGTTATATTTGAAATAAAAATTTAAAATATTGTTATTTTAGTCAATTGGACGAAAATAAACTTTTAAAATTGTTAAAAAAAGAAGTATAAAATATAATAAAAACGTACGTGTAGTCTTTCACTGTGTAGAGACAGAAAAGGGTCCTACAAAGATAGAGTCGATATACATTATCCAACCACAGTCAGCACATGCGATTGCCTCCGTTTCCACTAGGCTCCACATTATTCTAATTTCCTACTTCACGTCTACATAACTTACTGTACACAAATGCTGTTTCTTACCGTTAAGATCTATTGGCTAAGCCGTTAGATGTAACTATTTCTTATCAGCATTGGTTGACTATCTAATTGGGAATTGCCTTCTATTTCATGAATATTATTCTCTCATTTTATGTGAAGGTCATGGATGAGACAACAAATCTTCTTCTTCTTTTTCTTCGATGATGAACATGAGATTTCTAAATTGAACTAATAAGTTGATATAGTTATGGAGATTCCATAGAGCAGGGATTAGCAGGTAAATAATTTTTTAGAAAAAAGAATTCCTCAGAGGATGTTCAAACTCACGTTTTTAGGAAATGGGTAATTAAGGTTTTTCTGTTCTAGTCATTACATCAAATTCACTTTGATCTATTGTGTTTATTTTTATGTAATCGTATTACAGTACTTAAGTTCGTTTTCTGTAGGTCTTAGATATTCTATCCAACTGATTAAACTAATAGAGATTAATATAATAGTTTTTCCTTACAAATATTTGAACCACAATTATTTGTTTGGGTATGACAAAGCAATGATACGTAAGAATTATTTTGGGTTCACATATATATAATCGATGTGTTACAGTCATTATCTAAAATAGTTAAAAATTATGTGGTTACTTATTTGTAAAGATAAAATACTATAAATCATAAGTGTTATGGAAAATTTATATGTGAATACATTATACAATTTCTAATTTGATAAATGGCCGAATTAGAAATTATTTTTTATATAAATAGAAGGGTTATGGTCCTCATATCAATCCAAATAAGAAATTCAGCCATCTTTATATCCTATCAACAAAAATCTCCAGCTATTCTGAATTTATCGTGGAAGAACCATTCCCAACTTTAATATCATAAGCTATGGATCCAAAAGATACGTTTCCGTTATTGTGTTTTTTATTATTCAATAATTATTATGAATTTTTATGATTATAGACATCATAAAATAATCGATATTTACGGAGTTAAATGTTTTACTTCTAGGTACAATTCATTACCGTGAGTCAAGTAATATAAAATTATAAGGCGCAGAGTTAAAAGTATTATATTTTAATGCATGTAACTAAATTAAATATATGAATAACTATTAACTAATAATTGCGCCAATCACTGAATGTTTATGTGTGGGTTAATATTATATATATATATTATTGGTTCAAACTTAGTTAAACACTCTTCAGAAGTGATTAAATATTCAGTTTGAATGAATATAAAATTGAATTCTTATGTTTTCATTAACTTTAATCATTGAAATGAACTATTAATTAAACTGTTTCTTTCCTGAACAGAAAATAACTTATTGTTTACATATGGAATATGTTGTGTTTATATATTTATATGTCTGTAATGGTCAATTTATTCAAATCTCTAATATATTATTTGAGAAACTTTTTAACAGAGTAACTTTATTCTGACGTGTTAATAACAAAAATATCAGCTGACGTGTCAACACCACATCAAATTTCAATTTAAATATATAAAAAGGTTTAAATTACTAGAATAATTACAATACATACCATTGATATTAATTTGGTTAGTAAATAGATATATTTAATTCAACTAACCTAAAAATATTATTATATTTTCAAAAACAATAATTTTTATTTCTTTAAATTTTTTATACGTTAATTTATAAATAATTTCAAAGAAATATAAATAGATTTAAGTTATCACCGTAATCCCTAATATATTATTTGAGAAACATTTTAAAAAAATAATCTTATTCTGACGTGTTATTTAACAGAAATATCATGATAACGTATCATCACTATAGTAAATTTCAAATAAATATACAAATAAACTTAACTTATTAGAATATAATATATGTCATTGTTATTAATTTAGTTAGATAATTAATATATTTTATTAGACCAACTAAAAAATAATATTAAATTTATAAAAATAATTATTTTTCATTTCTTAATTTATATACACATTAATATTAAAACTAATTTTAAATAAAAGTTAAAATTATATAAATATTTAATTTATATTTATTAATAAAATATAATTTATGAATATTTTTTCTACGCATGACGTGGATATAAATCTAGTTATCAATTATTAGATATTCTAAATTATCACCAATCAGGGCAAAATTACATAATTAAAATCAGCATAATGGATACAAGAATAACAAAAAAAAATGAAAGAAAAAGCAGCTAATTTGACTCGTGTAAACTTTAACGTACCAAAACAAAATCCTTTTTGTTTATATTCCCCAAATCCTCCTCTCATTTTCTCATCTTCTCACTTCAAACTCTCTCCATCTCTCTATCTCTCTCTCTCATATTATGAACAAAAGATTTCTCTGAATTTTAACAAATAAAAAAACAAAGTTGTTTCTGAACCAAACAAAAGGCGGATTAAGTTTTAGTTAATTTATATATGGGGAGACATTCATGCTGTTACAAAGAGAAGCTGAAGAAAGGACTTTGGTCTCCTGAAGAAGACGAGAAGCTTCTTAGATACATCACTAAGTACGGTCATGGCTGCTGGAGCTCTGTCCCTAAACAAGCTGGTAATTAAATTTAATCACCTTTTTATTCATCCAATTATGATTATTTCATTGTGTTTGAGTAATTCTAACTTTCTAAGTCTAAATAAATAAAAAAAATAGGTTTGCAGAGATGTGGGAAAAGCTGCAGATTAAGATGGATAAATTATCTAAGACCGGATTTGAAGAGAGGAGCATTTTCACAGGATGAAGAAAATCTCATTATTGAACTTCATGCCGTTCTTGGCAATAGGTAAAGAACTGCGTGACCTTCTTCTGAGACCTATGCTTATCGTTTGTGTATAAATGTTGTTTTGGTTCGGTTTAGATGGTCTCAGATTGCTGCACAGCTTCCGGGTAGAACCGACAATGAAATCAAGAATCTGTGGAATTCTTGCTTAAAGAAGAAACTGAGGTTGAGAGGAATTGACCCGGCTACACACAAACTTTTAACCGAAATCGAAACTGGTACAGATGACAAAACCAAACCGGTTAAGAAGAGTCAGCAGACCTACCTCGTTGAGACAGAGGGCTCCTCTAGTACCACCACTGGCAGTACTAACCAAAACAACAACAACAACAACACTAATCATCTTTACACCGGAAAATTCGGTTTTCAACGGTTTAGCCTAAAAACTGGTTCAAGTATACCGATCAAAACAGACCTCGGCATCTGGATTCCCCAAACCGGAAGAAACCATCATGTTGATACCGTACCTAGTGCAGTGGTGCTACCCGGTTCAATGTTCTCGTCTGGTTTATCAACAACCGCTTATCGATCCTCCAGTCTCGGTTTAATTGAATTGGAAAAAGCATTCTCTACCGGGCCAATGATTACAGAGCAGCAACTTCAAGAGAGTAATTACAACAATTCAGCATTCTTTGGAACTGAGAATCTGAATTGGGGATTAACAATGGAGGATAATCCATTCACAATATCGAATGTACCTTTTCAGAATCACTTCAACTCGTCGTTATACAATGAAATAAAATCGGAGACAATTTTTTTCGGTACAGAGACTACAAATGTCGGTATGTGGCCATGTAACCAGTTTCAGCCTCAGCAACATGCATATGGTCATATATAAAAACTTCATGTATATTATAAGGTGTGTGAATCTTCTTTCTCTTATCAAGTTTTTTTAAAGAATGGATTGTGTAATACAAAGTTTGTAGTAGATATCATTTAATTTAACCGTACTATTTTACATTTTTTATATATGTGATGTACTTTGTGAAGCACAATTTTCTGGTTTATGTTTCTCTATTGCTGAAGGATTAATGACATTTATTTATTTTATCGTTGTTCATTATATAAATCCGTCACATCAAATTATTAAACACATATATAAAGACATTAGTAATTAACGGAATACTAGTTAAATGTTCTGTACCATTACAGTAACAAATTGACTCTTGAAATGCTGAAAAATAAACTGACTCTTGAAGTTAATTATGTGATTTTATATGTTTGTTAGCATTGTTATTGCTAATGATGTGTAAAACAGTTATACAACATAATGAATTAGATGGAACAAACAAAAGAAATCGACGATAATAGCAATTGAGGTTGAATAATTATGGTATTATGTTCTTTTCTAAGACCTTTTTAAATATTGATAGACAAAGCATATATTCTATTGACTATTGTAACATTTTTAGGTGAAGCTTCTATAAAAGGCTAGTGTATCTTTATCTAAGGACAACTTTATTACTTTATCTTTTTTTTTACTTTGATTTTAGTTTCATTTTCAATGAACTTGTTTTTTTTTTTGGTCTGACATTTCCAGTGAACTTCAGAACAGTTTTTACTTTGAGGTATCTTTTTCATATAAATATCCCTAATATATTATTTGGGAAACTTTTTAACAAAGTAACCTTATCCTGACGTGTTAATAACAAAAATATCATGCTGACGTGTCAACACAACAGCAAATTTCACTTTAAATATATAAAAGGGTTTAACTTACTAGAATAATTACAATACATGCCACTAATATTAATTTGGTTAGAGAATAAATATAATTTATTCAACTAACAAAAAAATACTATTACATTTGTAAAAACAATAATTTTTATTTCTTTAAATTTTTTATATGTTAATTTATAAATAATTTCAAATAAATATAAATAGATTTAAGTTACTACCATAATCTCTAATACATTATTTGAGAAACATTTTAATAAAATAATTTTACTCTGACGTGTTATTAACAGAAATATCATGCTGACGTGTCATCACTAAAGTAAATTTTAAATAAATATATAAATAATTTTAACTTATTAGAATAATTATAAGTATATCATTATTATTAATTTGGTTATATAATTAATATATTTTATTAAACTGACAAAAAAATATTATTAAATTCATAAAAAATGATTTTTCTTTTTTTAGTTTGTATATACAAAAATTAATTTTAAATAAAATTTAAAATTATATAAATATTTAATTTATATTTACTAATAAATTATAATTTACAAATATTTTTCCCGCGTGGGTATGAATCTAGTTAGTCTTTTAATCGGGCAACATTTAATTCTACGTGCTTCAATTTTAGTGTCCACCTAAGTCTTTCTGAAAAACGCCCTGTCACCCTCAACTGCCACATCATCCTCAACGGCCACGTCATCCTCAACGGCCACGTCATCCATTACAGTAACCAAAGAGAAATTGCAAGCGTTGGTTGTCGCTTCCTCAACCCGCCCGCCTGCAAAAAGCCCATAAAGCAAGTAAACAAAACCCAGATAAATAGCCCATTTGTCAAATATATTTATGGTACATACTTTCCAAACTAAACTCCTTTTTCGACTTATTCAGAAACCTAAGTTTTCCACAGAGCAATTCTAAACGATTTGTAACATAAACTCTCGGTTATTGGGTCTTACTCGGTGAATCAGACAATTTTTTCTTTGTGTATTTTTTCATACATACAATACTAGAAATTACTTTCCAAACAAATAACCAAAGTTTCGAACCAAATTTGTCACCTCAATGCTGTGAGTTTATATGACTATACACTCGTTAGAGTTCAGTTCTAATTAGTTGTTGCCAAACTCATCGACCTACAATTATTATAACATTGAAAAAGACGTCGCTCATGGATGCTTAAAAAAGAGATCCCTTGCTTTCACCTCCACCACTTTTTCTTCGATCCACATCGCTGAGCATCAGTTTAGGCTTTGTATCTCAAATGACTTTCTTTGCCCTTTTACTGAGACTTTTTTTTGTAAACAACTCTATAACATTTAGTTTCGCTCCTAGACAGAGGTGGCCCTGAATTTAACACGGTCGCAAGCAAAAAAAAAAAAAAATAGGTCGTTCTAATTTTTAAATTTTTTTATTGTTATAAGGACTCGAACTGAAGAACTCAATGAAGCAGTTTACTTTTATTTATCATTTGTGCTAAGAATACTTTTGAAATAAAGACTAATTTTTTTATATTAATAGTGAGGGCCGCAAGCATGGATTTGCTTTGCTTGGGCCTAGACCCAGCCCTGCTTCTAGATATATGACTACATCTATTCCAATCATTAGACATGCATGTCTCATAAGTAGTAATAATTTGCATACTCCAACCAACACTACGGGTAAAAGTGCATATATACGGTAGATTGAGAGTATACCGTGTTCTTGCACATGCTACTTAAAAAAAATGCAATGATAGAGATCGATATGGTAACTCCATTAATGGTCCATTGATGAGCCTAAGACTAAATAGAATTCTATATGTAAAATTAACTCTCACAAAATCTTCAAGTAAGAGATACATAAATTAGAGTTGTGACATATGATAATGAAATGTTCGGACAACCTCGTCGTGCAAACCGGTCTTGGTAGCCCACATCTCATGTGTCATAAGAGAGTTGGTTCACTACTTCACTTAGTAGCTGGTCAAGCTTTAAGATCAGCAGAGATGCTTTCTAATGTTCTTTTAATTTACTGTCTAATACCCCTAATTAACTATTGAAATTTATTACTAATCTTCAAGTTCCGACCAAACGGATATCCCATAGATACCTAAATTACAGGTTTATTATTGCAGTCATCAGTCTGTCTGCGCGAGGGGTGCGTGCCACGTGGAAATTGGCATTAATTAGATTGTTTGCTCTTTTAGGTGAGAAAATGTAAAATAGATGGCCAACTAATTTCTTAGCCAAAACAACTCAAACCAAAGATAAAATGGCCCCAAAATCCCTAATATATTATTTTAAAATATTTTTAACAAACTAACTTTATCATGATGCGTTAATAACAAAATATCATGTTGACGTATCAACATTACATCGAATTTCAGATTAAATATATAAAAGAATTTAATTTATTAGAATAATTACAATACATGCTACTGATATTAATTTGGTTAGAGAATAAATATAATTTTTCCATAACCAAAAAATACTGTTACATTTGTAAAAACAATAATTTTATTTCTTTAAATTTTTTATATGTTAATTTATAAATAATTTCAAATAAATATAAATACATTTAAATTATTACCATAATCTCTAATATATTATTTGAGAAACATTTTAATAAAATAACCTTATTTTGACTTGTTATTAACAGAAATATTATGCTGACGTGTCATCACTACAATAAATTTTAAATAAATATATAAATAAGTTTAACTTATTAGAATAATTACAAATATATCATTGTTATTAATTTGGTTAGAGAATTAATAGATTTTATTAAGTTAACAAAAAAATACTACTAAATTCGTTAAAAACAATTATTTTTTTAATTTGTATATACAAAAATTAATGTTAAAAATGATTTTAAATAAAAGTTAAAATTATATAAATATTTAATTTATATTTACTAATAAAATATAATTTACGAATATTTTTTCTGCGTATGAATCTAGTTATAAAATTTTATAACTCAAACAAGGACCGGCGAAAAAGGTATAGCTCAAATTAAGGAAGAATCATTTATTATATTACTTGATTTATTTCTCACGGCAACAAAGAATTTATAAATTGTGCCATCATTATCACATATTACAAACCATTCAAATTATAATATAAAAAACTGTATTTATAATATGCTTTCGTTACCGAATATCCATCGCCATATTTCTCAAAACAAATTACATATACTTCATTTTATACACATCCCACACACAAGGCTCATTGATTTTGGGGGCGAGTTTGGAAATTTAAATTATGGTGATATGATAGTTAACATTCACTAGATTGGAAAAAATATTTTTATATAGTAAATAATTATTTATTTTGTTAATATAATCAAATATATATATATAATTTATTTTATATTTAAAATAAATTTTCTAAATTTTTTAATATTGATTACGAAAATAAAATAGATAATGAAATCGGTTTATACAAATATATTTAAATTATATTTATCTTAGATAAAATTGTAAATGTGATAAATATTTAATTAAACTAAATTTTTGTTTTATATTTTGTTTGACTAATATTTTAAAATTTATATTTAGTTTTATATTTTATTTGTATTTTATGACAAAATACATTGTATGTCGAAATATTAGAAATTTACATATAATATACTGTGTAATGCCAGTTTTCGTAAATATTTTAATAAATTATGTTTTATGTAATATTTATTTTAAAATATTATAATAGTGTGACATATCATAATAGTATATTTATAAATCATATATGAACATAATATTATTTTATTAAAATGATTTTTAATTAATATATTAGAAATATGGTCTCCATGTCGTTATCTTTTTTTTAATCAAAACATTGTTTTCGTCATTTTAATCAAAACATTTAACAAACAAATCAAAATCCGAAGCTAAAGCTATAAAACATCAGATAACTGAAAGGAAAATAGAAATAACACATATATTAATATTATAGAGTACATTTACACATTTATGTGTTGCAGATAAGTTATGGCGTTCGATGAAGATATGACAATGGCGTCTTTCCTTAGAAAAGAGGAAGAACAGTACTATTCGTTGTCGAGGCTCTCTGTCTGTTCCAATTTCGATGGCGACGAAGCCGACGGAGAACCGTCTGATTCTGACGATAAAGTTGTCGGCGAAGGAGAAGAATCGATGACCCATCTGGATTTTTCAGATTCCGATAAAGGATCAACGGGTTGTCTGTCGTTACCGGCGACGCCCCCGAGACGGAGACGGCGGAGAGGATTGACTGTAAGCTCTCCGGTATCCGGTGATAAAGCTTACGCTAGCGAGAACGAAGCGCAAAAGACGAAACAGGGGAATCGTAATAATCAGAGCAGGCGGAGGAAATTGCGACCGGAGTATCCACCGTGGGTCAATAGTGAGCGGAGGAGATACGTCGATGAACAGAGCAGTTACGGTGGTTACGGAGGAGGAGTGGCGGTGGTGACAAGGCCGATAGGAGGAGGAAAGCCATTGTGTATGGATTTAGGGGAAGTCAAAGCTTGCAAGGACTTAGGATTTGAGCTTGAACCGGGTCGGGTCACTTATTCCGGGTCAACAATGGATACTAATAGCGGCGGCAATTCACCTATTTCCCCTAACCACCGTATTTCCAGTCCCGGTTAGTCCCAAAAACCCAAACTTTCTTTCTTACTTCTCATAAAAACCCAAACTTTCTTTCTTACTTCTCATAAAAACCCAAACTTTCTTTCTTACTTCTCATAAAAACCCAAACTTTCTTTCTTACTTCTCATAAAAACCCAAACTTTCTTTCTTACTTCTCATAAAAACCCAACTTTCTTTCTTACTTCTCATAAAACCCAAACTTTCTTTCTTACTTCTCATAAAACCCAAACTTTCTTTCTTACTTCTCATAAAACCCAAACTTTCTTTCTTACTTCTCATAAAACCCAAACTTTCTTTCTTACTTCTCATAAAAACCCAAACTTTCTTTCTTACTTCTCATAAAAACCCAAACTTTCTTTCTTACTTCTCATAAAAACCCAAACTTTCTTTCTTACTTCTCATAAAAACCCAAACTTTCTTTCTTACTTCTCATAAAAACCCAAACTTTCTTTCTTACTTCTCATAAAAACCCAAACTTTCTTTCTTACTTCTCATAAAAACCCAGACTTTTTTAACATTGTCATCTATGATCAAAATGATTCTCTATATTCTCCATTTACATTCTACCGTGCATACACATTGTGCGTGGGGCTATTATATGATTATTTAATGTCGTTTCAAATGTTTTATTTATGAGTTTGGTAAACTGTTTTGAAACCCCTTATTTGTTAATATTGATTTTGTTTTTCAGGGGATGATCCAAAAGAAGTAAAAGCGAGACTGAAGGCGTGGGCTCAAGCTGTGGCTTTCGTGTCTACTACTTATCATCAACCTCCTAATTCTTTATGATCAAATTTTGTCATTGTATAATTCACATAAGAAAACAAAACTTGCATGCATTTTCGAGTTGCGTTTTGAAAAGTTCTGTTTGGTTTTTTGATGTTTCTTCATTTTACAGATATGTGTTCTGTCTTTGTGTGTTGTAGAAGAGATTTGGCAATTGATGTGGTCAAAACTCAAAAGCCAAGAGTATAGAGTTAGTTATAACCTTCAAAGTTTGTTTGTTGATTATTTTGTAATATTTATCATTTTACATCATTAGAGAATATAAAGAATTTATTCTAAAACTCAACTCAAGTGTGTACCAAAACAAGAATCGTTTTTACTCCCAAAATGGAGAAAAAAAGAATCGTAGTATAGTTTGTTTGTATGAGAGAGCTACGAAGAAACGGATGTTGAAGCGACTACTGTATCTTGTGGCTCATCATCGAATTGATAATTGTTGTAAACTTGGAGCAGAAGGTCCCGACAACGGACAGTGGCTCCAAGCTTGATACAAGCCAAGAAAGCACCAGATAGTTTACGGTGAAGGCTATATGCTTCATCGGGTGGTGGTGTGAGTCTATGTTTCAGCATGGTTGCTCCTAAATTGGAGATGCTAGAAGTGATGTTATTGGATCGGAAAGCGTAGCCACCAGTTTCTGCAAAAGGTAGACCCACGATGAAACCGGCTTGGACATGAGCGTCTAGCATTACGTTTGATTCATCTCCGGTTAAGAACCCAAGCCTCCTCGACATTTCAATCACTCCTTCACTGTCTTTATCCGCACAAGCCATCACCTGAACAGTTCCATAAATTGTTCTCAAGGTTTAGTTTTCAGAATCCTCTCTACACTCGTGTGTGAAAAGGCGGAATCAATAAAGATTGGTTTACCATTCGCAGATAGTCATCGACGAATTTCTTGGGGTAATCACGGGCTGCTCCGAAATCGATAAGATTGATTGTTTTTGTAGCTTCATTGTATAAAAAGTTACCCCAGTTTGGATCCGTTTGCATGAAACGGAAGACAAAGAGTTCCTTCAATGTGAGTTCGAGCATCTTCCTCCCAACATAATCTCGTGTTTTCTGATCTAACAATGCCACTTTATCAATGGGGATCCCTGGACGAATTTATTAAAAGCACGGGTCAGTTCACCACAACATATATTGTCGGAACAGAGTATGTGGAATTGCAGTTACCAGAAATGAGTTCTGTGGTTAGAATTTTTTTGCTTGAAAGCTCATCTACCACACGAGGAACGTAAAACCCTGGAGTGTCGGACAGCAAATCACGAAAATGCTTTTGACTGATTGCTTCTATTTCATAGTCACACTCCCGTGCCAACTCTTCTTTGGCAACCTGCAAAAATCCTTGTCATGAATCTGAAGAAGGCACGGATAAATTGATAATTTGTAATGCACATTGTCCAAATTTTAATAGAGAAAATATCAATCTGTTATATTTTTTCATATGTTACACATCATAATAATAATGTTATCAGGAAGAGGAGACTGAAAGTATGGCTTAGTTAACAGTTGATAAGATAACAATACCTTTACAGCTCTATCCAGAAAGAGTCCCTTTGGAATTAGATTTGTATAATTTAATAAGCGTCTGACATTTTCGATATCACTTTCAATGCTGTTAGCCACACCAGGGTACTGGATCTTCATTGCGACTTCTAATCCATCTTTAGTGACAGCTCGGTGCACCTAAACATCATTATATAAGGAGACAAGAGAAACAAAAAACAACAACGATTTAACACATTCGCAAGGATGATGCGTCACCCACGTTCTTCAATCCAAATACAAACGCAGAAACTCAGCTAGTACCTGACCAATACTCGCTGCTGCTAGCGGTTCATAATCAAAACTAGCCAACTTGGATTGCCAGTTTGGACCTAATTCAGCATCCAAAACTGGATTAAGTTGGCTTCTTGGCATCACATCTGCACCTTGACGAACATATTCCAGAGCATTCAAGATCTATAAATGTCAAACAACAAACTATGCTGCTGGTAAGAGTAGAAAAAAGAAATCAGAATTTAGAAAGACGAAAATTGGTTTTTACCGGAGCAGGAACAAGACTCTCGTCCTGTATACTCAACATTTGCCCGACTTTAAGTGCAGCGCCACGCATTTCACACAATCCAAGAGCCAATCTTTCTGCATTTTCCTTAGACAGTATAGAAGAGAGCGCAGGTTGATTGTCTTGTGTGGTTGGTGTCCCATTTACAAGCCTATACGTTGATTCTTTAACGGCTCCCCAAGCAAGAGCAGCTCCTAGATTGAAAAACCTTCATAGTTCACAAATTTAACTTGTCAGAGAACATAAAACTTGTTTAATGTTTCATCATAAGATTCTATGTAATCTAATCTAATTACCCATAAGCTCTTGCAATTGGAGTTGATGGAACCTTCCTTTCTCTAGGCCTCCGTCTCTTCACCGGAGCTACCTCCAACGGAAATGATGCTACCTCCGACGGAAATGATGCTACCTCACCTGGTCCTGCAGCTCCAACACGAATATTCTCGCCTTCTCCGTCTCCTGAAACCTTGGTCTCGCCTTCTTCGTCTCCTGAAACCGTGGTCTCGCCTTCTCTATTTGAAATCTTAGCTTCATCGCTGAATTCGCTTTTCAGGATTTTCGAATCAACGATTTTCTCGCTTCCGACGCTAGCAGATTTAATCTCAGGCGCGACGATGGAATCAGCAACGTCACTCAATCCATCCTTGTTGTCTCCATCGTCGAAGTATACGACGGACGGTCCCTTGGATCGACGAATCGATAACTCCTGAAGCTTCCCGGAGGTGAGTCCCACCAAGTCGGTGGCAGCAACTAAAGCCTTCTTTCCCGAGGATGTAACTAGACCTTCGAGATCTCCGTTTCTCGCTCTCTGTATCTCCGGAGACTGATTACAGATCTCCTTGGCCACAAGCGAAAGACCATTAATGAGCCTGTTTAGATGCTTCCACGAACTCATCACCGATCAACAAGTTCCCTAATCGTGGATATAAATTTGACTTCACGTAAGAATTTTCTGTTGCATGTTTGTCCTCTTGTTTTTTTTTAGATTTAGCCCTTCTCAGCATTTGGTATGGTTCATTGCAGATTTCCCGAGAAAATTTATAAATAAGTGTTCCTGCGTTAGAACACGAAGGTCGGACGACGAGGAACCGAGGTTTACGTGGGGATACGAGAACCAGAAACTCGTCTTCGAAGTTTCCAGTTTCGGCCCAATCAATGGGCTTTAATCATCATCTATACAAGGTCCATTAGGCAATACGAGGCGCATTAGACAATACGAGGCCCATTAGGCAATACGAGGCCCATTAGGCAATACGAGGCCCGTTGGGGAATACGAGAGTTCTATGATAGGTGAGAACATATTCATACTTTTCCTCTGAGAACATTTTCATACACATATGGAATTGGAAACAATACATTGTTATGTGGCTTTCTTAATTTCAACTCAGAACAAAAACCATAGACGACCATATAAGTTATTTATTTCTTTAACATTTTCACGGCCAACATGTTCCAGTCACCGGAAACAACAACACAGTAACATATATCTTACACAGACAAACTTTTCATCTTTGATCTTAAACTGAACCAACCGAAAGATCATCTGAACCGGTAATAACCTTAAACACATTCCTGCTTGAAGGCAAACCAGCCACTGGTTCATCTTCAATCCCACATTCATTCGTTCCTCTCCTGATCATGAAATAACCATCCTGCAAATTTCATATTTGTCAACAACAATCACATTGAAAATCTCAAATCTATGATTTCTCGTAAATTTATTACAAATAACACTTACATCACCCCAGCTTCTGTTCCATTGATTTGCCAACAACTACAAACAATTGTAAAACAAACAAACAAAAAAATGTTTTAAAATTTTTGGTTTAAATTTCAATTTTCCAATCCAAGAATTTCGATATAACGTTTAGCATTTACCCAGTAGTCTTCGCCTTCATCGGTAGTTCCCCAACCAATTAGTTTAACAGCATGACCTCCAATGTTAGAACCTGTTATGTGCTTATATACTCCAGATTTGTAATGAGCAAAATCCTAATCAAAAATAACCCATTAATGATCATGTTTTTGTTTATCAACTTAATCAAATCTAAAGACTTTTTGGAGTTTTGTTTTGTCACCTCATAAACTGTAAAAGAGACTTCAACAGGTCCATTCTTATAAACCTCTGCCATGATGTCTTGTGGATTAGAATTAACAGTGTATGTACTAACACTGTAATGTTTGGATTCACTCCATAACTGGTTCTCGCTAACGCATTTTCGCGTACATTTCGGTGTAGGATATGCAGGTTCACAACCCGGATGAGAGCATCCGGTAGTATCGAAGTATGGATCACACTAATAAACCAGTAGAACTTCAATCAAAACCAATTCCACGTTTGAGATTTTTAGTGTGAAATTAGTTTTACCTCTTCCGTGACAACACCACTATAAGAAAAGTATTGCCAAGCAGCAATTGGGTAGCCACCGTCACAACCATCACCACAACGGAATCCACAACATGCTAAGAGATCATTTACTGACAAAGAAATATTCTGAAATTGGAAAACACAAACTAGATTAGCCTTTGGATTCTTTTCATTTGGTTTATGGATTGTTAATTAGCATTTACCATTCCAAATTGGATACAGAATCTATCAGATAGTGATTCAACAGCACCAAATGCCCAGCAAGAACCACAATGTCCCTAAAGCCAAAACCACAGATGTCAAAAAAGAACCCAGTTTTTTCGATAGAACATTACAAGACACACAAAAGATTGAAGCTTTACCTGATCTGTTAAGAGAGCAATCCAAAACAAACACAAACAAATCAAGAGTTAGTTAACCGAATAAATAAAGAAAAATGCGATTGAACACAAATTATGGAAAAAAGTAAGAGATAAAACCAAACCTAAGATCTTTGCAATACTGGTGCATTGTGGCCAAGCCGTTCTAGCATCGAATTCTTTAGGTAGCTTTAAAGATCGATCATGGCCAACACTAGGAACACCTAAGAATTGCTTCTTCTGTGCTGGTTTAACCCCGAGAAGACGCTTAAACTCTGCAACCTGCAACAGTTAAAAAGCCCCATACAAAATTATGATGAATCATTACAAGAAACCTTTGTTGTTTAAAGATTTTTACTGTGGCGTTTGAAAATCTATCATTTATAGCAGCTTTCCATCCAGCGTTTGGGTTTTGATTCACTTTCTTCACAATCTCTTCCTGAGAAAACAAGTAAAAAAAAACACAGAAATCAGAACAACAGAGCAAATTACGAAATTTATCAAACAAAATTTTCAAACCTGAAGTATCATCGAGTTTAGTTTCTGCTTCGAAAGCTTTTCTGCTGCGATTCCCTGGTTAAAAAAAAGACAAAAATAACGATTTTGAATTAAAATTCGGAAATCTGTAGTTGATAAAGTTCCAATCTTTCATCTTTTAAATGTTTATCAGAGCGTGAAAGTATCAATTTCATCATCAAAATAAGGTTAAGTCAAAGATGAGAACCAAATCAAAACCCAGGAGAGATAGATAATCAAAATTGATAGCAGTAAAACTCCATAACTCAAGATCTTCTTTCTTACACGAGAAAAAAAAATAACAGAGGCTTATGAAAGCTACCTGCAAGTCGAAAGACGAGACAAGGCCTAAGAAAACAATGACCAAACAGAGTTTGGTAGTAGAATCAGCCATGGAATCACCCTTTTAATTTCACTCTCTCCTTCTCTCTTCGAAGAATCCCAGAAAATTCAAAAGATCTCCTTGTGGAAGTAACCTCAATAATGGGGGCGAAACTTCTCATAATGGCAGCTATAGAGAGAGAGAGAGAGAGGCTTATCTTCTGAACAGTGACAGAGACATTTCTTGGGAAACTGAATGAGCCAGTGGCATTTTCAAGATCCAAAGGTAAGTGGGAAAACGAGATCTTAGCCGTTGATTGGTTGTAATCTACAAAAATCCCGGCGGTTCAAGCTAATTCATATTCGTCACGTTACATCATTACACGTATTATCACGTATGTTTAGACCCTTTACTACGTAATCGCAATAACCACAATCAATTATTGAAAAAAGAAACAAAAAAACCACAATCAATTTATCCCACACACACAATTTCTTTTACTAGTAGGTCTCTCAAGCGGGTCAGACCCATCCCGCCTCACCTGCCCCACAGCGGGTTACAGATTTTTTTGCACAAAATTTTTTTATCTGCAAAATCTGCGAATCAATTTTTTTAGATCTGCATCCGCCCCGCATTAATCAAGCGGGTCCCGCGGGTGACCCGCTTCATTTTTCAAAATTTTTTTTAAAAAATTAATAAATTTAATTAAAATAAAATATTTAATACATTTAATTAAAAATTTTAAAAATATTTAATAAATTTAATTAAACTAAAATATTTAATAAATTTATTTAAATTAAAATATTTAATAAATTTAATTAAAGTTTCTAAAAATATTTAAATAATTTTTAATTAAAATATTTAATAATTTCATATGTTTGGGTTTAAATTAGTTTGGACCTAAATTAGTTGGACCTGAATTTGATTAATTTGATTGAGCCTAAAATTTACGGGTACCCGCTAATCCGTAAGTTAAAAAATTGCGACCCGCACCCGCTCCGCTCTAAATAATGCTCGACCCGCATCCGTCCCGCATATGAAAAAAAAAATTTCACTCGATTCGCACCTATCTCGCAGCGGGTCAAACGGGGCGGAACCCTCGGATAAAGAATCATATTGACACGCCTATTTACTAGTTATATATAAGACCAGGCAACAAATACTTATCGGTAATAACAATAAAAAAGTATTCGAATCTAGAAACAGAAAAAAAAAAAAAAAAAAAACAAAGTCTTAGAATTTGGTTTACATGAGACGGGCTTTGTTGAGACAATTAAAAGCATCGATGAAGGAGACGAAGCCCATAAACCAAAACTCAAACGCATCTTGCGTCACCATATGCACATACCTCTCACTTGGCTTTAACACGTTCGATGATGCATTAATGCTCTTTATCTTTTCCAACTCCATCACCACCTACAAATACATTTCCTATATCACATGTTTATTATTGCTATGGATAAACAAAATTTACATATCCATGTTGTTTATATAATAAGATTTCTATAAATTGACCTTGTAGTATGCCGGAACACCGTTTCCACCGACGGAAGAAGGAAGACGGATGGCATAATCGCTACAAAAAGTGATCCTTCTATTTGAAATGTATAACATTCCGGTCACTGGTCCTGAAGTTGTTGATATATAGCAAACAAACGAATCTAAGAGTTTCTCTCCGGCTAAGAGACCAAACTCTCTTTGAAACACTCTCTGTGGTCCTCCTTCAACCAACATTTTAGTGCCTTGAGAAAGCCTAGCCATCGCTGCATCACTTAAGCTGGGACTAAACTTCACTGCATGTTCATATATAACCGAGAATTGCATGTTTTTTAATTTAGTTGAAAGATAAAACTAGCTAAAGCCGTGTGTATGTTATTATGTTAGTCACGTACGGTGGTCTTTCAAACCATCGGCTAAAGCTTCCGCCTTACGAGTCACCTCCTCCATTTTCTTCCCGCACCGATTCAACACCTCAAGAACCTTATCCTTCGACCCTATATCGATCCATTGTATCAATCCAACATCATTGTTAATGACGTTTTCTTAACTACCTGCGTTCGTTGTATACTTACTTTTATCAGAAGCCGAGGTGGGAGTAGTAATTTGGACGTAAGGATTAGTATTACGACCGCCATGACCGTTGGTCTTGTGCTTAGCAGTCGAGTCCTTCTCGTACATGGTCTTGTATCGTACGTAGACTCGTGATATTATTACCTGATGTCTAATGATGATGTATATGTATGGTGATATATAGAGAAGACGATATATATAATATATAAGTTAATAGCGATCGGAGGCTCGTGGGTTGTACGCGATTTAACCTTTAATGATTGTTTATTGTGTTAAAGTAGTAATGGATGCTTAATTCCCCTTGGACGGTGTCGTGGTACTTGTTCCTTTGCTCATGAAATTCTTTTCTTATCTTGTTTTACAAGAATTCAGAATATCATGCTTTCTCGAACCTATTTTATATTTGAATTTTCATCTCCTGCAACCAAAATTTTATTTGAGAAAAAAGTTTTAGATTTTAAATATTTAGGTTGTTGGATTTGGAATGAGCTTTAATATTATATGTTCAATGTGTTATTGTATGTGATATAAAATTAGATTTTATAAATACTCTGTTTTCCAATGTTAAAAATGTTTTCTTTTCTTTAAAAAGTATTTTAAAATTTTTTAAAATATATGTTTTTCAAAAAATTATTTTTAAATATTATAAATTAATTTTTTTTTGTCACAACGCACATGTATAATATTACAATATTTTTATACAAATATTTAAGGGCAATTGACTAAAATAGCATCATTTTAAGTTTTTGTACCAAATATAGCATTAGTCATTTAAATTTCCAAAAATAGCACAAATTTAATACTAAAATAATTGAAACCTTATTCCTAATGAAAAAAATTTAAACACTAAATTGGAAAAAGTGAACTCAAACATTATGTTTTAATTTTATATATATTTTATTTAAGGTAAATAATTATTTTTACATAATAATTTATGCTATTTTGAGAATTTTAGTTTTATTGTACTAAATTTGAAAGATAAACTTAAAATGGTGCTATTTTAGGGTATTACTCAATATTTAACCCCATTTTACGAGTAAAGAGTTAATATGTTCATACAAAAAAATTATTTTGTTTTTGTAAAGAACCTTTGTTATAAAATGATTTTGTACTTAAAAACTGTTCTTTGTAAATTGTTTTATATATTAAAAATGGTTTATATTTCATTATATTTTATACATTATAAAAAAATGTTTTCTACTTTTTATTATATAAAATTTAACAAGTGGTGTTAATATATTAGTGTTAATTGGGTGGTAACTTATCATTTAATTTAGAAAAAATAATTGTCATTGACACAAAATATAATTCTCACATGATTACATATTTATAGTTTTGAAATGTGTCTAAAATTATATAAAATATATGAATAACATAATAATATATACAAAATTATTATGAAACATGGTTAACAATCGTTTGGTCGAAATTTTAATCGTAATCCATCGGTTAAAAAAACCCAATGCTTGTTAAAAAAATAAAACGATAACGATGGCCCAATCGTAAATAAATGAATCTTCCTTTCACGAGCTTTTAATCAAACAATTGTGAATTGTTTTGTCTCGCGCCGCCGTTGTACCAAATTCTCGTGGTGTGCGGCCACAATTCCTCACTGATTTTGAGTGGAATAAGCATCCGAGACTTGTTTCGAAAGAGACGGTGAATCTGGGGGTGAAAACTTATCGACAAGTTTATCGATTTGTTTTTGCTTAATCAATATTTCCATAGATGGCTTATAGAGGAGGAAGAGGAGGCCGAGGACGAGGAAGAGGAGGGTTTGGAGGCGGTGGCACTGACTATGCCAAGCCAGAGCCTTTTGTGATTTTCCCTGTAAGTATAAGTTTTAATACCTTTTTCCACGAAAAAAAGTTGTGCTGTGTTATGTTGATCTTCTTCAATAGTAGATTCTGTGTTTGTTCTTGTTTGTGTGCAGGAAATTTCGTTACCTGATTCGAAAACTATCCCAATCGACCGGCAATTACTTTCGAGCCACTTTAGTTTGCAGAAGTTTTGGAGAAATTCACCTTATCATTTAGGCGATGGTGTTTCAAAGCAACGTATCTGCAAAATACTCTCTTGAACCAATTTGTAATCTCAATTCTTTGATTGTTTTCTCAAGTTTTCATGTATTTACAGAGAATGAGAGTTTAGACATTGAGAGGTATTCAGACTCGTTGAAGCCGAAGACGAAGTCTAATAAGAGTGGATCTTTTTATGACTATCTTGTTCTTAGACCTGATAACTTCCCTAAAGAACTTCTTGGAGGTTTGGAATAATCATCTCAAACACATTTGTTTTTATGTGTTTAGATTAGTCTTATTGTTTATATGCAATTTCAGATGCTCGAAGAGAACGGTCTGTGAAGAGAGCAAAATGGACCCATGAAGCAGGTAAATTTTTGCTATTTCTGGTATTTCCAACAATGTTACAAGAAACTCAAATTTATGTTTTATTTTGCAGATTTACAGAAACTGGATGTGTTTGAGAAGCTTGAAGCAAAGTATAAGGTAAACATTCTACAGTTCAATGAATTTTCTCTTCTTATATAAACCAAGAAAAGAGTCACATGTTGATTATTGGTTAGGCTGAAGGCAAGGAAGAGAACGAAGGAGAAGATGATGATGAAGCTGAGGAATCAGAGGGAGAAGAATCTGATAACGGAGATTATGAGCAGGTGCTGCTGTATTTTTCAGCTGATGGTGAAATGAAACCTATGTTTCTTCTTTTTCCTCTGAAATTAGTTAAATTTCGGTTCTTTTATGTCATGTAGAATGAAGACTTTGATGATGATGACGATGACTACAACCAGGCGGATGATGGGGATTGTAAGCAATCATTGTTACTCTCTTGTCTCTTTATGACGATTACATTCGAAAACTTAAAAGATTATTTTAACCAACTTTATTCTTTTCGTTTCTTGCCAATAGATGAAGAAGTGTATTAAACTTCTTCCCTAAAAAGGGCTTCTGCAAAAAAGAGAGAAGGCATGAGTTCACAAGCTTTAGTTTTGAAGAGCTTTTGAAGGTTAAAAGTCGATTATGTCTTCAGACAAATCACTTCGAACCTTTCTTTTTTTGGCTTCAAACCTGTTAAGATTATATTTTTGTATTTATGAATTTTGTTTCTTTGGTTCTTTAATTCAGTCATTTTCCTGAATATTTTCCTCTTGATATCTCTTCATGCCAGGACAAAAGATTACAAGGGACTAATAAAATTACATGAAAACTTAGAAGAACAAAACTATTAATTTGGTTTCTTTTGTACAAATGAAGCCTTTTTGAAACCTTGATTTCTCCATCTCTTTCCTATAACAATCCAAAATTGTATCAGTTACGTTATCAATTTGCATCTACCATCACTTTCAAGTGGTTGTAACATTCTTTTGTCAACTTCCCTGCTCCGGCTGCACCCGTTCCATTGAATATCTCAATACTAAGCTAAGATCATCATTGGACAGAAATATATATAGTTGGAATGCATCAGTTGTTGAAATTTTTATACTAGTTCTTAAAAAATCAATAAAACTTAAGATATTTAAATAAATTAATATATAAGTACGTTGCTCTCCCCATTTGTACCGAGATCCGCCGGTCTCGTCAATGGTGGCGGCTATGGCCCAACCAAAAGAGAGAATCTTTCTGAATAAAAAAATGCTGCAACTTTCCGAATTCCTACGCCTCCCACAAGTTTTCATAATGAACCATTAGTATCTTGCCACGTTCTGTTCACATTTATATGGGGGGAAATGTGTTTTCTTTTTCGGAGTTAGGTTAAGGCAAAAATAATATATAACTTTTTCGGAGTTATATCAATTTCCAGTTAACCCTTTTTTTTTGTTAAAGATCATGTAACCTTAATACTGGAGACAATATTGGATTTGTTCACAAAATTAAAAAGGACTACACTATTTTACTACATAGACTATGATTGCCCACGGTTTTTTTACTTAAACTTCGGATCTGTTTATTACACTACATAAACTAATAACGCACGTTTTAATTTTACACGAACTATTGACATGTCTTCACAATTCCACAAATCGTTATCTTTTGAATAAATTGCGATCAATTAAAATTAATTACATTTACCATATAACCCGAAAACTGACTCATTGAATAATTGCGGTTGGCGAGTTTACTCCTTTTAACCAATTGAGTAAACGCAATTATGAAGATTCGGGTTATGTGAGTTATGTGGTAGCGCAATTAACTTCAATTGATTGCGATTTATCAAAAAAATAGTGATTTAGAGAATTATGAAAACATGTCAATAGTTCATGTAAAATTAAAGTATGTATTGTTAGTTCATGTAATCTAATAGAGAGGCGTTAAAAAACCATAGACAGCCATAGTTTGTGTAGTAAACTAGTGTCGTCCCAAATTAAAATGAACACTAAGGGCTAAAGAGAACGAGACACACGGTTTAGACGCGATTAAGAAGAAGCTTGTAGGCTTCTAGATAACAAAATAGCCAATTGTTACATACTGACACGTGTCATGTTACTATATTCTGAGAAATTACTCTTTTTTTTGTTTTGATTGATTTTAAATGCTGCGGTAGGAGCTATGTATAACTGCGAACTATATATAAGACTATAACTAGCCACTTTCTTGCTTATTTAACTAAGTTCTCTTTCAAGAAAAAAAAAACCATTCATCCAAACCTATAAAATTTTTAGTTGCGATTTGCCAATCTGTATATTCTGTAAAAATGGAGAAAAATCTAGTGGGGTATAGATTTTCTCCAACAGGAGAAGAATTGATAAACCATTACCTGAAGAACAAGATTCTGGGTAAATCATGGCTCGTCGACGATGCGATTAGCGAGATCAACATATGTCGTTATGAACCAATCTTTTTGCCTTGTAAGTTTTCTGAGCTTCAAATTTCACCTTGAAATCAGTCGTGATCTCTCACCATCATAGTCGATCATTTCTAAATTTGGGGTTGTTTTTTTTTGGGTAGCGTTATCGAAGATAGAATCCAAGGATCCTGTATGGTACTTCTTCTCTCCGAAAGAGTACACGACTGCGAAGATGACGGCAGCGAAGAGGGCTACACGTGAGGGGTTCTGGAAAGCTACTGGAAAGGATCGTAAAATCAAAGATAAGAGAGGAAATGGTGTTGAGATCGGGATTAAGAAGACGCTTGTTTACCACCAAGGTAGGGTTCCTAATGGAGTTTGGACTCCTTGGGTTATGCACGAGTATCACATCACTTGCTTGCCTCTTGATCAGGTAACAATTTTCTGAGTTTGTTTTTTATATTTGTTTTAGTCCTGAACTTCTTGTAATGAATATGGGTTTGATTCATCTGTTTCTGATCTAGTTTTTAGCTCTAAATTTCCCCTCTGATGGATGTTATCTTTAGCTTAATATAAGGTTCTCTGTCAAAGCTTGTGATGATGTGCTTTGAGTGATGTGTATTCAATTGTGTTTTGCTGGCAAAAAACTTATGTGTGTACCTTTGGAATTTCTTTCAGAGGACTTATGTCATCTGCCAAGTAATGTATAAGGGTGAAGATGGAGACATTTCATATGGTAATAACTCGAGAGTGGCAAGTCACTCTTTGGTCTCTGATTCGAATACTGCGAGAGCGGTTAACACAGCGCCTGAGGTGAGTTCAGTTTCTGAGATCTTTCATTATTCATTAGCATTGACCTGTTAATTTACTTGCATCTCTTCGCATATAAAGGTTGAGCAGCCAGATCAAGAAAACTTCTATTGCTTGTCTATGGATGATTTGGCAAACCCAATGAACGAACAAGAGGATCTCTATCCATGTGATGGATTTAATCCAAACATGTTGTTCATCAACAGCAGCAACCCTAGCATGCGGCCACAAACTCCAAACGATAGTGAGGATTGGAGTAAAATGCTTACCTTTAACGGGGGGAAATTTGAAGATCTGTTTACCGATATAGACCTCGTGATACAAACGGATAACAACGATTACAGGCCTAAGAAATCATTGTCAGGGGCCATTGTTTATTATAGCAGTGATAGTGATGGCGATGCTGAATCGATATCTGCAACGGTAAAGCCCGTCACACGTTTTCTTTATCAATACTATACTCTCTTGGATTAATCTCTATTCTCAGCTTTCCATTCTGATATATGTCAGAGTTACCAAGGAACATCAAGTCCAGGTGATAGCGTTGGTAGTTCTAATAGACACTTCCCAGGTCGCTCAAGCACAGACTCTTGCAAAGATGTACAAACTTCTGCAGATTTTTCAATCAATAGAAAGAACCGGGAATCTCAACTCACACGCTGCACCATACCATCAAAACAAGAGGTTTTTAATTGCACTTATATTGATTTTGTGGTTACTTGTATCTTAAGGATATGTTGGATTTTCAAGATAATGATGATGTGATCTTCTGTTTCAGGTGAAAGAAGGCAAGTCTAAAGCCGTTGATGCATCCATGGACAAGGAGCCATCATCTATGGTAAGGACAGAGAAGAAGGGCTGGTTTATTACAATGGAAGCAATGGAAAGAAACCACAAGCATCCACCATATATCTATCTCGTGAACATGATCATAGGCTTCATACTCTTACTGGCTCTCATTGCAACCTCATATTAGTTTTACTAAGCGTCAAAACTTGAACCCGCTGATGACGTTCCTTCGCGAGGAGAGGCAAAAGCAGATCAATTGAAGAACTTGTTTTAATTTAGCTTTTTTCTGATTCTGTTTTCTTTTGAATGTGTAATAATTGATATGTGTGTTTGTGTTTATGAACAACAGATGGAGTTCTCAATCTGTATATATTACAGGTCTTTCTTGTTGCCAAAGCTAACTGAATGTACTCATTTCAACATTAGAGAGCTGCTGAAAAATCTAAACAGGAATATAAGATTAAGCAAGTGTCAAAATTATGAGATCACAAGTTTCTTAAAAGAGAAGTCATATACATAACAGATCCTAAGTAGTCCAAAGACCTTGATCCAGAGACTTGATCTGCCAAGAATCTAACTGAGTGTGCCATGACACACACGGTTAAGCATCTAGTCGTTGTTGATTCGGTAATCACTGGTAAAATCATGAGAAAAAAAAAAACCAAGTGTCAGGCGCAAGGTAGACTTACTCGAAGCACGAGGCAAGAAAGCAGATTCAAAGAGATCTAACCTCTAAGAGCGACTGTGTTTGATGTTAGGACGAGCATATCTACGATGAAGATCACAGAAACCGGTAATTCCCAGACCTGTAACCAGTATGACAGACATACCACATTTTAGTATTTACAGAAACTTCTTCTCTAGGGGTTTAAGAACTTAGCACGAGATCAAGGAAAAGCTATGTAGTTTCCTTATGATAATTAAGACAAGATCCTGATAAGTTCTTATGAAACATACCAGCATAGCAAATAGAAATATCTTGATGTAACTCGAGATTAAGATCCCCATAAGAATCACTTTTCTTCTGCAAATCATACGCTAAGCTACTCAGGGCACATAAAGACAAATTTTGGCAAACTCATATATGTATGTATGTATATATATACCCGGACGTGCCAATTGACATAATCAGGATAATCTTAGCCGCAAGTGCAAATGATATAACAAATGCCAAATTCGTAGATAGGACATTGACCAAAACCTGCAAAATGCATATTATGTTCTAACATTCTCACAGACCTAAATCAATGCAATTTCTCAAAAGGAAAGAGAAAAAAAAAGAACCAACCTTTAGAGATGCAAGAATAAAGCTCATCGACACATTTGATACATCATTGGTTCTTCGCAGTAGCAAGCTCCTATCTTTTCAAATTATTAAAGACTCTCCAAAATGAGTGTTATGTTTATCTGCTCTGTAAAGTGTCAAGTGTGTAATATTAAACCAAAAGGATACAAGTGTCTAGAAGAAGATAAGCCAAGACCAGTTTCCACAACAGATGCTGCCAAATTGTGAAATCCTCTGAAGATCAGATAACTGTAGATTCATTCATTCATCCATACTTTATTTAGAATCAAACTTCATGAAACAGAGATAAAAAAAGAGACTTGCTTGTTTACCTGAACATTTACAGTGTCTTGATTAACCACATTGTAGAGTAAGTGTCTATATGCCTTCGATTTGTGAAGAATCAAGTCAATGAAAATAATCTGATAAAACAAATAAACAAAACATTGATGAACCCAAAAGCAGAAACTCAACATTTGAAAAATAGAAAAAACAGACCATTAGCTCACACTCGGTATATTCATCTGCTACTTCCTCGCAATTCTCCTACCAAAATTTTAAATTAAGAAGAAAAAAAGGTGTAAACTTTGCGAAAATTACCAGTAGAAATAAAGAACCCTAATTAATTTTGGTGAAAATTACTTACACATTTCATGAGGCGAAAATTCCCTGGAGAGTATTGAATAAACAATGATTTAACCATGTGACCACACTTCACACACCTCTGTTCTCTCGCCATCTCTGTCTCTCTCTCTCTCCCTCTGATGAATCTCCAGATGGGATCCTTATTCGAGTATTTGGGCTAAAATGGGCCTTTACTTGCTCCTCTCTTTTTAAGTAGAAAGCTCTAATCTGTATTTTTTTATTAGGTCAGAAATCTATGGAGAATGAAACTTTTTACTGTAACAATACTCATAAAAGGCTATATCTTCTCTAATCATTTTAAATCCTATAACATTAGATACTGATTTAACCTTTTTCGTATCTCTAATATATTATTTGAGAAATTTTTTAACAAAGTAATTTTATCCTGACGTATTACTAATAAAACTACTATGCTGACGTATCAACACCACAGCGAGTTTCACGTTAAATATATAAAAGGTTTTAACTTACTAGAATAATTATAATATATGTCATTGATATTAATTTGGTTAGAGAATAAATATAATTTATTCAACTAACCCAAAAATATTATAACATTTGCAAAAACAATAATTTTTATTTTTTTAAATTTTTATACATTAATTTATAAATAATTTCAAATAAATATAAATAGATTTAAGTTACTATCGTAATCCCTAATATATTATTTGATAAATATTTTAAGAAAATAATCTTACTCTGACGTGTTATTAACATAAATACAATGCTGACATGTCATCACTATAGTAAAATTCAAATAAATATATAAATGAGTTTAATTTATTAGAATAATTATAAGTATATCATTGTTATTAATTTGGTTAGAAAATTAATATATTTTATTAAACTAACAAAAAATACTATTAAATTCGTAAAAAATAATTATTTTTCTTTTCTTAATTTGTATATACAAAAATTAATGTTAAAAGTAATTTTAAATAAAAGTTAAAATTATATAAATATTTAATTTATATTTACTAATAAAATATAATTTGCGAATATTTTTTTCCACGTATAGCATGGGTATGAATCTAGTCTTTCATTTATTATATGATATTTTTCAGAAATTCATTTATGCTCATCTTCTTTATTAGTTTTACGAATCTATTGCAACTATATATGCAATTTTCTTTTGAGATATATATCTCAACCAACCATATATATGCTAATATATGCAATTTCCTATTTATTTATTTCAGATCTTTTGTTATTATTGTTTCTGTTTGTGGTTTCTTCTTACTAGTTATATTAGCTAATTAAATTTAATAACTAATCTGTATTAAAAAAATGAAGAATACCATTCAACAATATACTTCTAAAATAGAGATTTAGTAGATATTTGCTCCACACATATATATGTACGCGTGGGATATTTAATTTGACTATTTATAAATCTATATGAGATATGTGTTAAAAAAACACCATGAAATTGATTATAAAACGAAGTTAGATTTAAGCTGGTTCTTATGCATTTAAATAAAAACATATCAGACTATTTCGAATTTTAATTCAAAAATCACTCACTTGATAAAAGAAATATTTAAATGCGTTGTAGTTTGTTTGATATAAATTTTGTTTATTTGGTCGCTATATCGGTGGTTATGGTTTGATATAAATTTTGTTTATTTGGTCGCTATATCGATGGTTATGGTTGTAATTGTGGTCAATATTACAGTTACAACTGTGACATATGTTATTCGCTTATTTACTGTTAGCGTTTGTAATTAATCGCAGATTTTTAATTATATTTTTATTTTAATCGGTAGTCAACAAAATTGTGTCACAAAACGTAACATTTGACCATAGATAGTTGTGGTAGCTAAATAAACAATAATCTAAAACGTTTGGATTCATTGCAACGAAATCGAAACTTTTAAAATGGTTACAATACAAATGAGAACAAAAATATACCCAAGAAGAAAACTACAACAACAATTTGTTTTGAAGAACACATGCTTATTCAAAATTCAAATGTCAGAAAAATTCTTGTATTTTTATTTTATGCTGGAGCATCTGAGATTGCAGAGCGAGCAGGAATGTTCTTGAGAAATGCTTCTTTTTTTAATAAAAGAAATTCTCATCTCCTCAGGGTGTGAAGAATGTACTCAGCATAAAGGTCCCTGTCATGATTTCGAAATCAAGAGTTGTTAAAAATGAAAGCAAAATCAAGATTATGGAATTTTCATGGGAGAAATTATGAAACTTTACATTGAGTATTGGATGGCTTCAACAGCAGGACCATTTGGTAGAAAATCATTCACTGCGACTTCCTTGTTCTCATTCTTCTTGTCTGTTAGATTTTGGTTAAAGGTATCAAAAGCAATGGTTTCTTAGACTTAAGAGACTGGAGAATTAAAGAATTAACAAGGATACAGTCTTCAAAGAATCTCCGGATTTCAGAGAGACGATGAGGTGGAAGTTCTTTGATGTCAGTGTAATGCTTATACTCTGGATCATCAACACAAACCGCTATGATCTTATCATCTTTTTCACCCTTTTATCAGAGATTACAAAAACAAAATCAACAAGAATTAGCTACAATGCTTATACAGCTTGAGTCATTTAAAAAAACAGAGATTTTGATGTTACTTGATCAATCATGGGCATTAGTCCAATAGCTCTTGCGCGTAGAAAACAACCCGGAAGCACAGGCTCCTGTAAAGAGAAACAACTTCATTAAAATCTATTTGAGTCATACAAATTTGGGAGTTTCTTCGTTTATGGTGAAGATTAGATAAGATTCATAACCTGCATGATAACTAGAACATCTAAAGGGTCGTTGTCTTCACATAATGTCCTGGGGATAAAACCGTAGTTATGAGGATAAACAACCGATGAATACAGGATCCTGTCAACCTGACATACAAATCAAAGTCTTACACACATGATGATCATCATCATATTTTTTAATATCAAAACATTCTATCTTTTTGGTTTTTTTACCTTGATGAGTCCTGTTTTCTTGTCAAGTTCATACTTGACCTTACTCCCCTTGGAGATCTCAATAACCTGATTTTCATTCAGAAATCAGATTTTGTTTTTGTGATTTTCTTCAAGTAACAAAATTGTCTCATGAGGGTTATCAATCAAATCATCCAACATATGACTTACCACATTAAAAATCACTGGAGCTCCAGGTCCTACAGACATTTTCAGTTTTTTGTGTTTAGAAAAAAAGATCATCTAAACACACACAAAATCTTCAAAAGGTTTCTGTTAATCAAGTGATTAGCGAATTACCGATTTCAAGATCATGCCATGGATGTGCAGCAACCGATCTCCTAGACAAGGATGAGAGGATCCTCTCGTTTAAACGTGGAGCAGCTCTCTGAAGCTTCTCAGATTGATTCGCTTTCAGTTCTTCACTCATCTAATAACAGAGCAAATATGTTAGAACCAGTCACTCAAGTTTTTAACATCTAAATCAGACACCCCATCACAGTTCGTAGTACTGATAATCTTCCAGAAACTGAATGAGGAAACAAAAAAAGTCCAGAAAAGTATAACATCATTCATCCGAAGATTACAGCTAAAAGTAACAGTAAGACGCTTTTAAGTTTCTTCATTTCACGATAAAGCTTACGTTATAAGCAAAATCCAGAGCATCAAACATCAAAACACATAAAATAAAAAAAATAGAGATCTAAAACCCAGAAAAAGAAAGTCGTACCTTGGAATCGTTTCAAGAACACTACAATTTTGCGGAAATATGGAGAAAAGAAAATCGACGAGGAAAAGAAAACAGCAAAAGCGCGTGATCTTCAGTTACTAGCCATAACCTTTTTTATAGAACGCGAGAAAACGTGTTAAGCTTTAATTAAGTGATTAATTAATCCTCGTTAATAATAACCGTTCGATCTGGGCCCACAGTAATACACTATCTCAGATTCTCGGTCTCTTGAACGATTATCCAACACACACGTGGCACTCCGGTTTTAACTAGGGTTTAATTCTGACAACTACACAAATTTATACGAATAAACCTATTTTTACTCGTACTTTTTGGGTTTTTTATAAATTACATAAACTGCGTTTTTCTTCCGTAAACTACATAAATTTTATAAATTATTCCAATTATAAAAATTTTGTTAATGTTTACATGTTAAATTGTTATTAAACCTTGTTTTACTTCGAAAACATGGTTTTAATTTCAAAATAAAACCTAGTTAAAACCAGATTTTCGAATTAAAACCAGATTTAATAGCTATTTAACGCATAAACATTAATAGAATTTCTGCAATTATAAGAATTTATGAAGTTTATGTAATTTATGAAAGAAAAATACAGTTTATGTAGTTAAAGGAAGACCTAAAAAGTACGGATGAAAATAGATTTAGTCGTATAAGTTTGTGTAGTTGACAGAAGTAAACCCTTTTTAACTATAAATTTTAGTGAGACGAAAAAAGAGCAAGAGAACAATTTTTTTGTTGTAACAATGGCTATCAACAAAACTAACCGAACTCGAACCGGTTACAGCTTCCGGAATAGTGATCGCGTCTTTGTGTCACTTGTTTGCGTTGTTCATGGCGGTTTCCGTCGGAGCAAACGTTTAAGGCGGCACATGAATCCGGCGTTGTTGATAGCTATTCTTTATTGGATCGCTCAATTACTCGGAGCTGTCGTAGTTTGCTTAGTACATGAGGGATTGAAACGGCAGCGCTTTCGCTCTGTCACACCGTTGGAACGCATTGTTTTCGAGATTGTGATGACTTTGGGTTAGTTTACACGGTTTACGCTACTGCCGTGGATCCCAAGAAAGGCGATATTGGAATAATTGCTCCTTAGCGTTTGGGTTAATTGAGCTAATATTCTCGTCGGTGTGCGTTCCACGGTTTCATTTGGTCCGGCCGTAGTTAGCTAGACATGGACCAACCATTGAGTCTATTGGGTTGGTCCTTTTATTGGTGCAGCTATTGTTTATGACCCTATCTTTGTTGGCAGGCAGCAATGGACATGTACCACTTCATTAAAATGATTAGGGCACTTCTGTCGTTTGTGAAACAAGAAAGTTGTTGTTGTGTGTATTAGAAGAGAGAGTGATGTTATATTCCTCTCATGTGCTTCTGAAAAAAACTCTTCAAAACCACTCAATTTTAAATATTCTCTTGTCTGATCCGTGGTTACGTAAGATGTCATACGTCAAGGTCATATACAAATGGAGCTTATTGGAGGGGATATTCTAGAGATTATGCTACCAATGGTGAAAACAATAAATTATAGTGATGGGACCCGTCACTATATAATACTATAAATATATTATGGTTAGTTGGTCCATCCACGTTCTATGTGAATCTTTGTTAATAATATTTTTTGGGTTTATTTTCGTCTAACTACACAAACTTATGCGACTAAACCTATTTTCATATGTACTTTTTGAGTCTTCTTTTAACTACATAAACTGTATTTTTCTTTCATAAATTACACAAATTTCATAAATTCTTATAATTGCAAAAATTCTATTAATATTTATACGTTAAATAGCTATTAAATCTGGTTTCAATTCGAAATTTTGGTTTTAACTTAGGTTTATTTTGAAATTAAAACCTGATTTTCAAAGTAAATCAAGGTTTAATAACAATTTAACGTGGAAACATTAACGAAATTTTTGTAATTAGAATAATTTATGAAGTTTATGTAGTTTACAGAAGAAAAATACAGTTTATGTAACTTATAAAAAACCCCAAAATTATGGGTGGAAATAGGTTTATTCGCATAAATTCGTGTAGTTGAAAGAAGTAAACCCATATTTTTTAGAATTAAGTTTTTTTAACTTAAACCCAAAGTTAATACAAGAAGTGTTCAAAATAACACATGGTCAATATGGTCAATTTGTTCAATTGACACAAGATTGCTATTTTAACGCTGCCGATCAAACATAAGGAGCTGTTATTTACCGATAATCATAATTCTTTATTATTTAAAAACAATTAAACTAATAAAAATGTTGCATAAAACGGTCAAAATTATATAATGTATTTATAATTTTCGTAAAAAGTTACAAAAATCTAAGAAAATGAAATAAACAAAAATATATAACATCTTATAGAACAAAGACAAAGTATTAATTTTCTTCTGTATAATAAAATAGCTATTAATAGATTGGCTTTAAAGCACCTCAAAAGAAATTGGAATACGAAAATAATCTATAACTAGATTTATATCCACGCCGTGTGTGGGGAAAAATATTCGTAAATTATATTTTATTAGTATAAATTAAATATTTATATAATTTTATTTTTATTTAAAAATACTCTTAACATTAATTTTTGTATATATAAATTAAGAAAGAAAAAATAATTATTTTTTATGAATTTAATACTATTTTTGGTTAGTTTAATAAAATATATTAATACTCTAACCAAATTAATAACAATGACATATATTATAATTATTCGAATAAGTTAATCATATTTATATATTTATTTGAAATTTATTGTAACAATGAAATGTAAGCATTGTATTTCTATTAATAACACGTGAGAGTAATATTATTTTTTTAAGTTTTTTAAAAATAATATATTAGTGATTATGTAATAACTTAAATCTATTTATATTTATTTGAAATTATTTATAAATTAACGTATTAAAAATTTAAAGAAATAAAAATTATTGTTTTTGCAAATGGAATACTATTTTTTGGTTAGTTGAATAAAATATATTGATTCTCTAACCAAATTAATATCAATAGCATGTATTGTAATTATTCTAGTAAATTAAATCCTTTTATATATTTAAGCTGAAACTTAGGGTTGACATGTCAGCATGTCATTTTTGTTATTAACACATCATGGTAAGGTTAATTTGTTAAAAAATTTCTAAAATAATATATTAAGGATATTAATTACATTTGTATTTGTATAAACGGTATTTCGGTGTGCGTACCTGTTTTTCCAGTAAAACGCGTTTGGCAGTTGCTTGCACGTTCAAGCAAAGTGCGAGGACGAGATTTGATACTTCCGATTGTATAATCTCTCAATAACTTTGATAAGTATTACTATAACTCATCGTGGATTAATTAAGAAGAAATATTTTTTATGGTCTTTACGTAGGATATAAGTTTAGACAATGTTATATTCTTATATCAATATATTTCTAATATATTATTTGAGAAACTTTTTAACAAAATAATTTTATTATTACGTGTTAATAACAAAAATACCATGATGATGTGTCATCACCATATCGAGTTCCAGTTTAAATATATAAAAGGGTTTAAGTTATTAAAATAATTACAATACATGTCACTTATATTAATTTGATTAGAGAATCAATATATTTTATTCAACTAACCAAAAAATAGTATTACATTTACAAAAATAATAATTTTTATTTCTATAAAATTTTAATACGTTTAATTTATAAATAATTTCAAATAATTTAAATAGATTTAAGTTATTACATAATTTTTAATATATTATTTGAGAAACAATTTAAGAAAATAATTTTATTTTCATATGTTATTAACAGAAATATCATACTTACGTTTCATCATTACAGTAAATTTCAAATAAATATATAAATATGTTTAACTTATTCGAATAATTATAATATATGTCATTGTTATTAATTTGGTTAGAGTATTAATATATTTTAATAAACTAACCAAAAAAATACTATTAAATTTATAAAAAAATAATTATTGTTTTCTTAATTTATATATACAAAATTAATGTTAAAATTAATTTTAAATAAAAAAGTTAAAATTATATAAATATTTAATTTATATTTATTAATAAAAATTAATTTACGAATATTTTTTCCCACGAATGACGTGGATATAAATCTAGTAAATGATTATATCATGAACTCAATTGTCCGACGACAAAAATCAAAGGAATTGAATATTTGTATGTACATGATGTTTGATTCGATACATATTGTCATGCGATTGAAGATTTAAATGTTTACGCTAAAAATGTCCTTATGCTTAATAGTTTTAAATTGTATACACGAAATTAATTGCTAGTTCTGTAAATTTATTGGCATTCTATTACGCCTTAATTAAAAATATATTTAGTACGTATTTAATCAATTATAAAATTTGTCTGAATTCCAAACTCTAAAAAAATCAAAATCGCTAGGACTGCCACGTGCCTACGTGCAACGTTCAGCTCTGCTACTCTGGGCTTAACTGGGCCTAGTCTGTAGCTTAATTGGGCTTGAGGTTTCGTTAAATATTTGTCACTTTTCTCTTGATCCAAAAAGAAAAACCTATAATAAATTATTTTCTTTTACACTGGAAAACTATCTGTAAATACAGTTTGACTTTGACCAAAAGCTTTGGAAGAGATCAGAGTTGTTGTCAGTAGATGATGTCTGATGTCTGATATTCTCGATCCCTTACACACAATATTTAAATAAATGTGTCACTGCAGCTATATAATATTTTTTGTTACTATTTTCACGTACTTCAGAATTCAGTTAATAATTCTGATTAATTTCGTATCGGATTTTAAGTGTTATTTCCATATAAATGTTCTTTTCAAAGCATAAATGATAAACAGAAATATGAGTTCTAATTCAGAAAAGTACTGCGTAGCTGAAATTACGTTTTACAAGTGAGACGGATGTGACAATGAGACTGAGTCCTGACCATAGACTTTCCTTTTACGATGATTTTAAAGCATTGGAAACTAAATTTTCTCTGCCATTTTCCTCATCGTTTTGCTAATTAAAGATAAAAAAGTAAAATAGGGTCGTTATATAATATACAAGTTAACTTTGGTGTGGATAAAAAAGAATCTTATAAGAGAAAATGAAGTGTGAAAACGACTCTTTTGTAATGATGTTCATCGAAAATGGAATTTGTTTCCATTTCTGTAATCACTCCACAATTATTAGCATTTACTACATATGAGAAGTAGAATTTATTCATGGGTAAGTTTGAAAATTAAAGGCGACAAAATAAATGAAAGGCAACTAATAACCTTCATTTATGTCTGTAAAATCCTGCGATTGTCTAAAAGCTACGAATTAAGAAAATGAGTCTAAAGTCAACTAAGTTGGACTAGAATTTGACCACATCATTTCACCGTTGATTTGCTCGAAGATCTGATGAACGGCTGTCGCTATCTCATTAGCTGTTCCTACCTTACACCCATCTTCTATCTGCATGCACCAAAACACCATACATTTTCATATAATCCAAAATTCGAGTAATTAATTAGTAACTACGTAAATAAAAAGGTAAAGAAATTTTGTAGGCTTATGGTACCCTTTTTGTTAAAAATCATACGTTTATAGGTCGTTTTTCTTTGTTATAGAATTACAAAAACACCATGGTGAAATTTTTTGAAACGTATACATCTATAGGTATTTTTTGTTATGGTTCTCTTTCTAATGCATGATGATAATTTCATTACTCTTCCTAAAAAGTCAGTTGAACAAAAAAAGTTATAACAACTCTTCAATTTAAGAGATAATTGAAATAATTACCTTGAGATTGAGTGAGTAGAAGACAAAGTCGAAGAAAGAAGAGATAGTAATATGCAGAATCGCAAGCTTTAGGTTTTCAATGGAGACAATAGCTCTCAAGATCTGTCCTTTTCCTCTCTTACAACGAACCTTCAAGTTCGCGTGGTTCTGAATAACAGTTGCTTCTACTTCTGCCGTCTCTCCACCACCAAATCTGGCTGTAAATCCATCTTCCGACGTCGTCGAGACGCTAGAAACAGAGGAGTTAGTGCATGCACGAGATGAAGCAGAAGAAGAAGACGACGCCGTCTTTGGAGTTTCATTAGTTCCTTCGTTCTGTTTCTCGGCCTGTATAGAATGCAAAAGCTGCTCGAGTTCCTTGATGAAATCTATAGCACCTCCTACGATCGAAGCTTGGTCACCCTACAAAACAGCAACGTTTAGCTTAAGGTTAATTTTGAAAATATGGGATTAATTAACCGGAGGATGGAGGGAGCAACACTAAGGTTAATACCAAATGCTAGTGAAAGAAATTAAATTCTTGCACCATTTAGGAAACCATAATAATCATAAAAAAGTAATTACCTAAACAACGGTTAAAGGTGGAAACTTTTTTATATAACCAATAGAAAAGATTGATATTTTTTTATGAAAACCTTAATTTTATTACCCGTTGAAGAAACGAAGGAGGCATGAGAGATCGGAGGGAGTTTAGGTGTTCATTCATTTGTCGTCTCCGGTTACGTTCGACGGAAATGTGCGTCATCCTTTGGTTTTCAACTTCGTCTTTGTTCTTCGTAGCTCTCGTCCGTTTCCGTTTTCGTTTTTCTTTGACCGTTGTTGCTTCGGTTTCTGTTTTCTGATCCTTTTCTGGGTCATCTGTTTGACCCGGATCTCTTTTGATAGTTTGAAATGTGAGACAGCTCTCTGGTTCTAGGTTTTGGATCTGGCCAAGTGATTGGAGAAACTGATTTGGTTCTCTTGTACCAAAAGTGGGTTCTATGCATTGAAGCATTTGTAGAAAAGGGATCTTCTCGTCAATTGCGGTTTCTGACATCTGAGCAAATTGTTCTTCGAATCCATCAAATCTTATTACTCCCTCCATATTTAGCTTCAAGAAAGAAAAAGACAAAAAGATTAATTTTTGAACTTCAATCGAGTTTTCAATCATAAACAGTGCAAGATTGAAACTTTAGGTTAGTCTTTTAAAAAGACAGAAACTTTTAAAGTGATTTTTGAAGATTAATGGCTTGAGCCTTGGTGGGTGGCTCCTTCAAGGCAGCACAAAGAGGAGGTACGAGGAGAGAACATTAAATTATTAGAAATAAGGAATGTCTCTGAGAGGGGAAACAAGAAAGTTGCAGAAAAATTGGAGGAATTTAAAGCATTTTGCATTGAATATTAATCATATGAAACAGGAGCAAGAAGAAGAGAGTAAATGCACAACACAGATGCTATGAGAAATAATATCAAAAGAAATCATAAAAAGTTATAGAAAAAGTAAAAGCTTACAGGAAAATCAATTGAAGCACTAAGAATCTCTATACTGGAACTTTCTGGAGTATGTTCTTTTTTAGTAAAATTTGTGTTTATAGGTGTCTTTCTCTCAAATACTCTTCAACTTCACAACTTCTTCTTCTTCTTCTTTTCGCTCCTCTCAGTTAAAAACATTCCTTTGAGGTCAACACTTTCTAAATCCTTCTTTTTAGATGCAGCTAAGAGAATGGAGAGAAGAAGAGGTTCGGTGCATGTATAAAAACACAACCATGCCAATATATAGACGTATGTTTACATTTATAATGATTCAAACTGCCTTATCTATCTATAATATACCAGGGCCGGTTTGGATCCAAACTTGTGGCTCTTATTTTTTACTAAAAAAATAATCAACCATCAATTTGTAAAATTCTCTTAATCAATTTATTAAAAAATATTAGTATTCAATTCAAAACCAATAGTAAATAAACGAAGTATTTCATACACCTTATATACTTGTGTACGACTTATACATGCTAATAGACTTTTTCAAAATGTGGGCGGAACACACACTATACATGACATTTATAATATAGGAAACCGTTTTTGTGTAAAATCGTATATTGTATTAACTTTATCTCTGATATCGTATTAGAAAACATTCACATACAATTCAAAACCAATTGACAATTAATAGAATGATCCATGCATCATATATACTAGTATAGAAATATCCCAATTTCCGATATGGAACATTTCACACCTAATATTCCTTCTGAAAATGTTGCGGTACACGCACCAAACATTATACATTATAAATTGTTACGAAAGTTGACAGTTCGAGATTTATACATTATGCCTTTTTAATATGGTAAACACAACTATTCTTTTGCTGAGTTGGATATATCAGTTGCATTTATGTTAATTACGGCCTAATTAGTGTATTTAACATATGTTTAGCTGTGAATACAAAATTTGAGTAGGAAAGAAGACACAATGAGATGATGCGTTGGGAGTGGGACGACAAGAGAAGGGTCCCATCAAAGTATTATTGAAGATGGAAGAAAGACAGTTTTGTTTGGTAGGGACACACTTTCCATGAAAAGTACTTTTCACTCTTATTAAGACAGTTTCTGAATCAGAAAAGAAGACCAAACCTCTTTTTCTTCCTTTTTTAAATTAATTATTTTCTCCTAAAAAGGTTTTTCATGTCTTTTACTTCAACTATTTCGTTTTTTCTTTCTTCTTTTAATCGACCTAGAACAACAACCTTATAAGGTCGTATAAGTATTTCCCAAGTTGGTGTGTGGACGTAGGTCTCTCAAGTAGGTCATATCCGTCCTGCCTGACCCATTTCGCGGCAAGTTACAAATTTTTTTCTATAATTTTTTTTTACCCGTGAAATCCACAAATCAATTTTTTCATACACACACCCGCCCCGCATTAATCAAGTGGGTCTGGCGGGTTAACGGATGATCCGCTTCATTTTTCAAAAAAATTTAAAAATATTTAATAAATTTAATTAAAATAAAATATTTAATAAATTTAATTAAACTAAAATATTTAATAAATTTAATTAAAATTTTAAAAATATTTAATAAATTTAATTAAACTAAAATATTTAATAAATTTATTTAAATTAAAATATTTTATAAATTTAATTAAAAATTTCTAAAATATTTAAATAATTTAATTAAAATATTTAATAAAATTAATTTGTTTGATTTTAAATTATTTTGGGTCTAAATTAGTTGTGCTTCAAATGATTAATTAATTTGAATCCAAAATTTACGGGTATCCGCGAACTCGCAAATTAAAAAGTTACAACCCACATCCGATCCGTTCTAACTAATGGTCGATCCGCACCCGTCCCGCAAATGAAAAAAAATTAATGGACGTAGTATTTTTTCAGAACTGATATGACGATGATACCCTTTTAGAAGAGGACGAACAATGCACATGGCCAAGGCCATGGGTGCCCAACGTTAAAGTGTCCTAATAATACCAACTCGATTTCAGTGCCGTGGTCTCTAGGGCAAACACTACTCTCCTCCAAAAAACAAAATTGCCTTTTTATATAATAGATTTGGGTACTTAGTTGATATTTGTTGCTCTCTTCGATACGTTCTTAATTAAGAGAGTTTTATTCTCTTCAATACTCTCTAAAATAAGCCCTCTTATTGTACCATAAGTCAATGCAACCTAACATGCTGCATATGAATAGATTAAAATTGTAAAATAGGTCTTAGATTTCAGAAATTACTAGTCCGTTTTAAATTTGGATATTTTGATCTATTTTTAAATTTTAATTAATCATTTACCGCTATCTTCTTTAAAAATATCATTTTTTGTGAATTATGATATTTAATACTAAAATAATTAAAAATTTCTTTCGAATGAAAAAATTTGAACCCTAAATTAGAAAAAATGAACCCAAACATTATGTTTTAATTTTATACATAATTTATTTAAATTAAATAATTATTTTTATATAATAATTTATGCTATTTTTGGAATTTTAGTTTTATTGTATTAAATTTAGAAAATAAACTTAAAATGATGTGATTTTATGATATTACTCTTTAATTTTTAGATATTTCAATGTTCGTAATTATTATTATTTTAAAATGAGGTAATCTTCTAATAGAATAACAAATTAACATTGTATTTTATAGATGATATATTATAAATAGTTTTTTTTTTTAAATAGTTATTTTCTTTATAATATATCTCATCGTTTGATCGTTGAAATCAAATCGATGTTGCTATATAGACAACAAATTCTACTCCAATTTTGTTGTAAAAATTCCCAATGAGAGACAAACTGAAAACCGACACAATTATTCGAATTAAGTATATACTACGTATAAATCGAAATATACATATTTATCCGCACACACTTATCAATTATACAAATATAAATACACACATACATATGTCGACAGAAACAGAGGGATCGTATAAAGACAAGAACAAGATCTAAAGTGATCTCAATACGATGACATTCGATTAAAAAATATCTTATCCATTCGAACACCAAATCCAATGGAACTCATGGCTCGGAAATTATTAGTTTCTTAAAAAGATAAATGAAATTGACGAATCTTATCCTTTTCTTCATATGATAGACATTCGTAGCCTCATGAAAGAGTTAGTACTAAGGGAATAGACTCAACGCCACACATAGCCAACTATCCTTTTCACACGTCTCCAAAGTTACCACTAAATCGTTAATGATAATATCTTAAGCTTTTCTTTTCTTTTCATTTTTGTTTCTTGCATTTGTAGTTGTATTGGTCTATTAATTAGCAAACTATATATATACAATGGTGATCAGGGCCGGGCCTAGGCCCAAGCAAAACAAATCCGTACTTGCGACCCTCACTATTAATATAAAAAATCAGCTCTTATTTCAAAAGTATTCTTAGCACAAATGGTAAATAAAAGTAAACTGATTCCTAGAGTTCTTTGGTTCGAGTTCTTATAACAACAAAAAATTTTAAAAATTAAAATGGCCCAATTTTTTTTATAATATAAAACAGTCCATTTTTTTTTGCTTGCGGGCCGGCTGTTGTGATATATCACAGCCTCACAGATCTTTTGTAGAGTTAGGAACTGGTTTTGTTAGATTGGCCCAATTTTGATTAAGGCCCATATTATATACTAAATATCAATATGGCCCAGTTGTTTTAGTAGTATAAAGACTTGCATACCTTTTATCCCGCAAAGCCCATTAATAGGCCTTTTCGGCCTTTTTTTATTCGTCTGGTGAATGCATATTCACTGTTTTTATGACTTTTATTATTGTTTATTATTTTTTCCCTCTTGTTTTATGTGTTCTATGTAATTAATTATTTTTTTATTAAAAATGTCAAATAATAATGTATAAAATAGTGAATATAATATCAGTCTTCAAATTATTACTTTAAATAGCACTTTAATTTTAGTGAATTAGCTGAACAAAATATTATATTAATGAAATGATGGTTAAACAATTATATTTTAACGATAAAACGGTGAAACTCATGAAATATAAAAAATAATATATATATATATATATATAATATTTTTATCTGAGGAATAATAAATGAATAACTGGTTGTATCATCTTTAGAGCTATCTAAAAGATGCATAGTTATATTTTAATTTCGCTTGTATATATAGGAATATTAGAATATTGAAATATTCCATTGTGACTCATATCATAATTTGTAGATTTTTCTACCACTGTTTGTGGATTCGGCTTGTTTTGTGATTTGTAAAATCATCTTTTATTATTAATAAAATATTATATAGTTGTTTTAAAGAGTGAAAGAATTCATAAAAATTTGAATTTAATTATAGTATTAACACATCAACAAAAAATTGGTAGTATAAAACTTATTTAATTAAATTAAAAAGTTTGAAAAAATTATGGTATTAACACATTAGAAAAAAGTCACCTAATTTTTTTGTTTTTTTTAAATATATAAATATAATATTACAAGATATTTTTCGTTTATTTTGATATATATATATATTAAAATTATTTTCTATTAAATAATCTATTCTAAAGGACATAATTGCTTTAATTTAAACATAACTTAAAAAAATGTAATCAAATCTAATTCCTTTAAAAATTGTTATATTATGATCACTTTCATAATGCAAAGTTTTTCTTGGGAATCAAAATCATCATCTTCGAGAATGTAAACCCACATATTCTTTTTATTTCTAAAATTTCGATATATCTGCTTTTGAACTTACGATTTATGTTAATATTGGAGAGGGTTATTCAAGTTTTATATAGAATATATTTCGATTATCTAAAAGAAAATTTTCAATCTAAAATATGTTATAATTCATTTGCACAGCCCTATAATTCAAAAGGTTTAATGTATAATAAAACTATTTACAAATAAAAAGCTTGGAAGAAAACTTAGAACTTGTTTCTTATCTCTAAGAGAATTTATGTCATTTTATTCTATTTTTTCGTAAAGCATTGTTCCTGCATTTCCCTTTTTTCCCATCCATGCAAAATCTAAAGTTATTTACCAATTTGCAAAAATAACATTAAGTAAAAAAAACTTTAAATAAATATCATCAATATCTTTTTTGCACTGATAATATAAAATGAAAATACTTACTGATGATATATTTAGAAAAAAACTAAATTTAAATGTGATATTTTAGGAAATTCTTTAAATGAATAAATGTTTAGGTTATTTATATATAGAGATGATAATAACACTAGATAACCTTGTCCACTAACCCAACGATCATTATTTATCTTTTTCCGAGTCAAAGAATTGAATACTTTTTTATATTTAAGAGTTTTAATTATTTAAATCTATTTCTTTCTCTACTAATATATTCATGATTACGTCATGTTTTTTCTTTTATGTTACAAATCGGTGTTATTTTTTTGTTTACTTCCGTCAGCTATACAAACTTATACGATTAAACTTATTTTCACATGTATTTTTTGAGTCTTTTTTTAACTACATAAATTGTATTTTTCTTTCATAAATTACACAAACTTCATAAATTATTCTAATTGCAGAAATTATATTAATGTTTACATGTTAAATAGCTACTAAATCTCGTTCTAATTCAAAATCTAATTTTAACTAGAACCAGATTTTCGAAGTAAAACAAGGTTTAATAATAATTTAACGTGTAAACATTAACGGAATTTCTATAATTGGAATAATTTACGAACTTTATGTAGTTTACAGAAGAAAAACACAGTTTATGTAACTTATGAAAAATCTAAAAAATATGGGTGAAAATAGGTTTATTCACATAAATTCGTGTAGTTGACGGAAATAAATCCTACTTTCTTTGATTAATCTGTACCAAAGTTATGGGGCTTGTCTCTTTCAAAATGAACAACCAAATTAAATACTCCAATATGACCAAGCTTTTTGACGCATTTCGTTTATAGCCTTAGTGATTCCTTTCTCTTTTCATGAAACATATGTTTTCGATCTTGTCAATTTGTAAATACTTTCTTTTGTTTTGGCAGACTTGCAATTACTTTCTATATTCCACTAACTTGAGTTGCAATTGTGTTATATATATCAACAACAAGAACATGGGTGGAAGTCCATGTTGATAACTCATGACGACATCCACATATTTTTGTTATAGACTTTATTCATAGTATTTTCACATATTTTTGATATAGTCTTTTCACTTGTTTGGATCAAATCTTTTTGAAGTGCTTTGGGGTTTCAATCCTTTCCTGGGCCATTCCTCAGGAGTATTATAATAGAAAAAAGTTAAAGCAATCGAGGTATTGGTAGTTTAGACTTCCCAAGAACCTCTTTTATAAATAGTTACTAGATTTATATGCACGCTGGAAAAAATTATTCGTAAATTATAATTTATTAATAAATATAAATTAAATATTTAACTTTTATTTAAAATTATTTTTAATACTAATTTTTGTATATAAAAATTAAGAAAAGAAAAATAATTATTTTTTACGAATTTAATAATATTTTTGTTAGTTTAATAAAATATATTAATTCTCTAACCAAATTAATAACAATGATATAATTGTAATTATTCTAATAAGTTAAACTCTTATATATTTATTTGAAATTTACCGTAGTGATGATACGTTAGCATGTTATTTGTGTTAATAACACGTCAGATTAAAGTTATTTTCTTAAAATATTTCTCGATAATATATTAAAGATTACGGTAGTAACTTAAATCTATTTATATTTATTTAAAATTATTTATAAATTAACGTATAAAAAATTTAAAGAAATAAAAATCATTTTTTTACAAATGTAATAGTATTTTTGAATAAATATAGTTGAATAAATTATATTTATTCTCTAACCAAATTAATATCAGTGACATGTATTATAATTATTTTAGTAACTTAAACCCTTTTATATATTTAATCTGAAACTCGTTGTGCTGTTGACACGTCAGCATGATATTTTTGTTATTAACACGTCAGGGTAAAATTACTTTGTTAAAAAGTTTCTCAAATAATATATTAGAGATACGAATTTAACATATGAATGAATAGTTATTAATTATTACGAAATATATCTAAATAATTGAATTTCGCATACACAAATTTACCGGTGGTTTAGAAAACTATTTGATTCTAGCAAATTGAGTATTTATGATATCGTTACAAGTAAATTTATATCAATTACGGATTTGTTAGTCAAGATTTTTGTTTGTGTAAAGAATGAATCATTCGTTTCAGTCAAGTAATTAAAGTCATAATCGCAACTATATATTGTTTTATATAAAAAAAATTACAATATCTAAATGCAGCCATCGGAAAGTAAAATCTAAAACGTTAAAACATTAATTGCAACACAAGTGATAATTAAAATACTCCAATATAAACCTTCAAACGAGCATTTTCTGGTTAAACAAGAAAGCTTGAGGAAGTAGATTAAGGAGTCATGGGGATAACCAAAAGATGGCCTAATTTGTTAATGTTTGTACGACTTTCCTCTTCCTTTTCTTCTTCCACTGTATTTGTAGGTAATTTCATTGTATCTATTTGTTTGCTCTTGCTCCATAAAAATATGTATAAACCGATCACAACCACCAAAGATCCAATCACACTGAAACCGATCACATGCACAATATATATACACTTTAGAGATTAATTTATAGAGTTAATGGAATGATCAATGTTTCATGTGTATTAAATTAACTCTAACTCTTTGAGTTTATGTAATTTTACCTTCCCAAATAAATCACTCGATGAAGTATCAAGAAATCGAATAAAGTTGCGGACATAAGTACAACAGGACTGAATGCTGATGTAAAGACAGGACCACGTTGTTTGATACACCATGATATTCCCACCGTACACATTCCTTGTGCAACCACACCCTATTAACATATATACACACATTAGATCAATTGTTTGAATATCGTGAATTCGAATAAGAATCAATGTATATATACCGCTATAATGACGGTGATGATAGTGAGTTTGTCTTTGAGGATCCAATCTTCTACATGTCTAGTCTTGATGAAGCTAAGAAGAGCGCATTGAAGTGTACCAAAGACTGATAAAATAACCGTACTCGAGTATGGACATGGGTAATTCACGTTGATTTTGGCTTGTATAAGCATCCAAGAACTAAAAAGTATAACTCCTGTGAACAAAAGTAAACAACCTTTGATCCAATCATTCTCATGTTCTGTGTGGATGTTTGATATCGTTATTTGTACATGAGGTTTCCATAATGGTATTCCTTGGTACATCGTAAGAAGTAAAGCTCCTGCTAAACTTATCATAGATCCAAGAACGACACCGTATCCTAATGTTGTTTTCAGATTTAGCTTTTCAAATCTGAAAACAAAAAAGAATCAACCTTAAAAGGTGTAATATCAATACACTTGAAATGATAGCATGTAGGGACATTTGTAATTTAATTACAAGAATGTTTAATAATAAATGTACCCAAATATTAAAGCCATAATGAAAGTGAGAGCAGGCAATGTGCCCCAGAAAGCAGATCCCAACGTGGCAGAAGTGTATGCGAGCCCAAGCAAGTAGAAATATTGCATCAAACTTGCCCTGTCATGATGCTTAAAGATCAAAGAAGAGAGACTTGAATTGTGAATAATTATGTGTTAAAAGGGAAGAAAACTGAAACTTACCCAAAAAGAGCACTGACGAAGAGCTGACACGTGATGCTTATTGTTAGCTTAGGTCTTGTTTTCCTGACCAAACCATGAAATCGAATGTTTTTATTGTTATTACATTACAACGTACGTTAATTAAACTATTAAGCATCTTAAGACATGTAAAAATAGAAAACTAAAAAACAAAATGATTAAGGAAATAAAATATATAACATACCGTTCCCAAAAATAAGCGATTGGGAGAAGAAACATAGTGGAAATACCCAAACGATAGGTAGCAATAACCATATGATTAATGCCTCCATCAAGAACTTTCTTAATTAAAGCATTAACCATCCCATTAATGATGTTAATTACGTTTATCATAATCAACGGTCCCCATTTTCCGTTGATACAACCCATTATTAGTAAGATAATTAACTATTCTGCTAAATCTCTCTCTCTTTCTTACTCTCTCTTTCTTTCTTTTTTCTATCTCTTCATTAATAACTTGTTTGTGAAACATAGAGAATAGGTAGATATATTTATATTGATCATAAATTGCTGAGTTGGAGGCCACTTTTATTTTTTGTTGAAAAAAGTGAGAATATTTAAAAATGAGTCGGCTATGAAATTCTTTTTATCACTAATATGTAACAATTCTATTTTTGAATTATGTATTTGTATTATGATATTTAATTTTCTTTGGTGGAAGCGAGTGGTTGTTTCTTTAAAGAATTTAGGACTACAAAAAAACTTATCTTATAAATTATAATCCCAAAGCTTTCAGATCAATTAAAAAAACTAAAAGGGGCAGTTAACAGTTTGGGATTATTTATCTAACTTGTTGTAAATAAATTTTTTAGGTTATGGAAAAAAAAATTTAGGTTAATTTTCTTTACCAACCCGAATCGGATCCACCCCGCATGACCCTGCCAATTTGGTTCGTTATCCGTGGGTTCCGGCGCGTTTGACCCGCTGCGCAGCGGATGCGGGTCGAAAAATATTTTTTTTCATATGCAGGACGGGTGCGGGTCGAAGTTTTGGTATAGCGCGGTGGGTGCGGGTTTCGTTTTATTATTTTATGGGTTAGCGGGTATCCACAAATTTTGGGTCAAAATCATTTAACCAAAATTTAAACCAATTTAATTATAAAATAATTTAACCTTAAACCAATTTAATTGTAAACCAATTTAATACCAAACTTTATGTTCAAAATTTATGTAATTTGATGTTTTAAAAATTAAATTTTGATATATTTGATGTATTAATTATAGATTTATTATTATTTGGATTTATTTTAATTAAATATTTTAAAAAAAATTTAAAAACGAAACAGGTCGCGGGTCACCCGCAAACCCGTTAAATTAATGCAGTGTGGGTGCGGGTTTTAAAAAAATAATTTGCGGATTTTGTAAATTAAAAAAATTATGAAAAAAATCTTCAACTCGCCGCGGGGCGGGTGCAACCCGCTTGACAGTACTACCCAAGAGTAACACAACGATTATACTAAAACAATATTTAGAAAAATGAATTTGGGAAACTAAAAAAATTTAGTGGGTGCCTTAACTTCTAACTTTTTAGAAAGAATTAAAGTATGTTTCAAAATTTCATTTTTTTTCTTAGGTGAGAGATAAGCTCTGCTTTTATTTGATGAAAACGACTGGGCTTTATCCAACTTTAATTTTGTGGAATCATTACATTGGACTCTATTAATTAACAATGTGATCAAGTAGCACAAAACAATTACTATAAATAACATATGGTCGGATTATAGGCTTTATTTAATAGAAACTATGTAGATGGAATTTATTATTCTAATAGTTTGTGGAGCTTTACGAAGTTTGTGTAGATTGATAAAGTGTTCGAAGATGTAGGTCGTTTTATATCCAATTTTGAAATTTGATGTGCCTACATCATTATCGTTATTTATTAAATGGTTTACTTCTGTCAACTACACAAACTTATACGACTAAACTTATTTCCATTCGTACGTTTTGGGTCTTCCTTTAACTACATAAACTGTATTTTTCTTTCATAAATTACACAAACTTCATAAATTCTTCTAATTACAGAAATTCTATTAATGTTTATGCGTTAAATAGCTATTAAATCTGGTTCTAATTCAAAAATTTGGTTTTAACTTAAGTTTATTTTGAAATTAAAATCAGATTTTCGAAGTAAATCAAGGTTTAATAACAATTTAACGTGTAAACATTAACGAAATTTTTATAATTGGAATAATTTATGAAGTTTATGTAGTTTACAGAAGAAAAATATAGTTTATGTAACTTATAAAAGACCTAAAAGGTACTGATAGAAATAGATTTATTCGCATAAATTCGTGTAGTTGATAGAAGTAAACCCTTTGTTAAACAACATAAATTTCAATCTCTTCAGAAAAAAAAAACAACAGGCAATATGACTAATTGAAATGTTGACCGTTCGCTTTAGTATAACCATCGGCCCAATAAGAACTCAACGTGTTTGGTCCGGTCAGTTCGGTTAAGGCGTTTAGTATAATTGGGCTAAATATTCATATTGGAGTTGGTTTTGATTTGATTTGATTTGAGGCTTTTCACATTGAACATAAATCCTTGTCCTGAGCGAGCCATGAATTCATAAAAACACTAATATAATAAGACTTGATATCGGTCTTTGTTATTTTTAGGTAGATTAAATTCATAAACTAATCACTGCAAAAACCATGAATCCTTAGTATTTTATGTAAACGGTCACTGCAGATTTCAGAATTATCACGTCAGTAATCCTCCTTTTCAATTTTCAGACAGTTTTTTCTGTTAGCCATTTTATTGGAAATTAATCCTTCTTCTCAAGGGTCTCTAAGGGAGAGTGAGACAGGTTGACCATGTCTAACAGGATCCTCTCAAACTATTCATGGACCCTATTTCTTTATTTAAATATATATATATATATATAACTAAATTAAATATGGGATGAGAAACTAGTTTATTGGTTATACCACATTTACGTCAATTTCAGAGTTATAAAGTTTGACTCACAAAAATATGCAAAATATTCGTATGAAAATATTAAAATATTGTATATGTTCGTTGTGATCAGATGATAAAAAATTCAAATATATATTGACCCTAATATATATATATATATAAATATTAAATCTTTTTATATTTGAGTCTGGTTTCAATGGATTATCCAAATATGATGGATCAAACGTGATTACTAAAAATTGATCATAGTAATTTTATTTGCTGAATTTTAAAAGAAAAGCAAAATTCGATGCAAATTTGAACAATAGAGTTTGAGTAGTATTTAAAAAAAAAATCCAAAACTTGGGTAAAATACCACACGAGCATAAGGTCAAAACTCAATAATTCTGATGTAGCTGAAAAAAATGCAGTCCATTTGATGTCAGTGATCACTAAAGTGATATGTCAATAAAGAGTCATAGTGATAGGTCAATAAAGAGTCATATTATGATATCTAATAGACTCTACACCTCTATTTTTTGTTAAAGATTCTACTATCCCTTTTTACGTGTTTCCTTTGATATTAAAGAGGAGTATGCATAGTGCATTTGCCGACTTTAATTACTTTACTTTTTATATATTATGAATCAACTAATCAATCAAAATTATTGCGACTGATTCTGACATGTGTTATTTGCTTTTAGTGGTAAAAGGATAACAAAGTCTTGAGTGGTTCGCCATGCAAAAGGCAAAGTCATCAAAAGAGTCTGGAGACGATTCAATTTCTAGAAACAAGTTTTCTTTTTGTCATGCATTTGAATCACAATCGGTTAATTATTGTACCTGAAAACACTATACATAACTATGGAGCTTCTAATGATTAACATTTGAGGTTTATTATAAAAACACGTAAGATATTTTTAGTAGATTAAAAAAGTGGTAGCGATATCAAAACATGTAAAGAATAGACATGCATACAAAGAAATTATGAGTAAAATCTTTTTTTAAAATACTATTATTGTCATTTATGTGATTAGTAACTATTTAATCGATGATTCAACCACTATTGATATCTATAAAAAGTTAAATAGTTATGGTAAAAGAGTAACTATTGATATCTATAATATCTTAATTGAGAATCATTTTAATAAAATAACTTTACGTTGACGTGTGATTTATAAGTGTGTCACGTTGATGTATCACACTATTAGAGCATTTTAAGATAAATATTACCTAAGACATAATTTACTAGAATATTTACAAAAATTGCCATTACATAATATATTATATGTAAATTCCTAATATTTTGACATACAATATATTTTATCATAAAATATAAATATAATATAAAACAAAATATAAATTTTGAAAAATTAGTCAAACAAAATATAAAATAAAAATTTAGTTTAATTGAATATTTATCATATGTATAATTTTATCTAAAATATATACAATATAAATCTATTTGTATAATACAATTTTATTATTTATTTTATTTTCGTAATCAATATTAAAAATTAAGAAAAAAATTTTAAATATAAGATAAATTATATATATATATCTGAGTTAAAAAATTAAGAAAATAAATAATTAATTATTATATGTGAATATTTTTTTCGACGCAAGACGTGGATCAAAATCTAGTTTATAATACTATTTGCCATAATGGTAAAAGAGTATCAATCAAAACACTATTGATATTTATAAAAGATGTTGGTTGCAAACTTCGATTACGAGATATTGTTTCACAAATTCATTTAAAAACTAGAACCGAAAGATTATCTTTATATCTTGTACACTTAACCTTTCTATAATCATATTAAACACAATTCGATTTTAATGTATTGTCTGGTTTTTAGGCTAGACTGAAATATATTTTGTAATCATTTAAAACTAATGTATTAAATTTTGGAAATTATTGTTTTATATATTTTATATTTAAAGGCCTCCATTTATAGTCTTTGACTTAAAGTCTTTCTGAAATCTGAGCACGGCCTTATGTCCATCGAGACAATTTTTTTGTCAGAAAACTGATTTTTATTATAATGTTTTTGATATCATATTCATACAAGAGGCTTTTATGTTTATATTTAACAAAATATAATAAAATCAACAAAATATAATAAAATCAGTTAAAATATATTTAAATTTTCGATAAGATTTATAAATATATTTTCATATATTTATATCTAATACTTTTAAGTTTTAACCATATCACTACTCAAACATGCATTACAAATCTTTGGTCTCATACACTTTGCAAAGTGACAATTTTGGTCTTGACTAATTTCTCTATGTACATGTTTGATTCCAAAGTTGTCACCAATCACCAAACGCACTTATCTTGTAGTGATGTTATTAGGACAAGTGATGTTATTATGTATTTTTTAATAGATCTTTACTTTTGTTTTCTGTTGACGTTGAAATAGATCTTTACTAAAGATGTTGTTTTAATCAAGGACTTTCACCGTTATTTTATCTGTGATTTATTAAAGAAAGCTAGTAATGATTACGTACAAACCCCAATCAAAGTGTAATGGTGGGTGTTGTTAATACTAATTTTACTACTTTTCTTAATAATTATATTATCATTTCTAGTCAAAAAGAAAAAGAAAAAACATTGCTACATCGATTTTGCCCATTGGTAATACTATAAGAGCAACATCCATCTTATATAAATAGAAAAGCCTGGAATAGCATAAAAGTGTCATGCATATATTAAAAGGTACAGAGAGCCTTTTTGTTAGACCACCTTGTAGTCTAACGACTAACATTTATAGATTATATCATTTTTATAGATCCAAATAGCTTTTTGAAGTGCTTCAGCTTTCACTCCTTTCGTGTGCCATCCCTCATGAGCAGTATTATAAAGGAAAGCAATTCAATACCAACTTAATTTATTGGTTGTAATAATTTATAAATAAAAATAGATGTTTTAATAAAAGTATGAACATGATTAACATAAATATATAATATGTGTAAGGCTGCTCGTTTCGTAGCCGCAGGAACCTACGGCTGCGTCATGCGGCTACGTCATGCGGCCAAACGTTATTCGTTTGATCGCCGCAGATTCCTACGGTCAAACGCTGCGGTCCACCGTAGAAAGTTACGGTCAAAAATTTTAATCGCTGCAAAATTATAACGTTTGCGATCAAACAATTGCGATACAACCTACGGCGATCAAACGAACAACAATATTGTAGCGTCTAACCGCAGCGTCTGTCTTTTGATTATAGCGGTTGTCTTTTGATTGTCATGAATCATAGTAATCACACAATCCATGAAAAGTCGAGAATCCAATTACTCAGTTTTAATTTTGACGAAATTAAAAAAAAAAGATTCATGATCTATTTCTTTCTCACAACTATCGTATAATACCAAATACCACTAAAACTAATGTCACGGTTTATATATTCACGGTGTAGAAGTTAAAAATATATTTTCTTTTCAATTAAATGTTGAAAATATATTTTTTTCTCTACTGAAAATTCGAAACCTAATTAAAGATGGTTGTGGTTGATGTGGTAAACCAATTAACTCAAATGATCGGAAGAAATTGATTTCAAATTTTTAATTGATGGGGAAATATGTTTTCCACTTTTTCATCGTAGATATACAAACCGTGACATTAATAGATATATCTCTAACAATATTTTTTGTCCACAAGAATCTCTAGAAATTAATGTTCCATTTACATTAAATTAACTCTAATATTATCAGTGTGAGATTTGTTATAAGTATGAGAGAAGAAATTAAATGCTGATGTCATTAAAGACAGGTCCAAGCTGTTTGATACACCACGACATTCCCACTGTAGATACTCCTTACGCGACCACACTCTATAAACTATATATATACAATATATAAATATTGATCATTAAGTGACAAAAAATAATAATAAATATTGATCAATTAATGTTGGATCGATGATTTTGAATCCCAAACATATATAATCCATGTTCATATATACTAATCTCCGGAGTTTGTTAAAAGCTATATATTCTTGTCATTAATTGAAAACGTTTACATAATACTAAAGGGTATTTTAAATTTTAATTTTGCTTAGTAATTATTATTTGGTCAAGCTTAGTTAATATAAAGTTTGCTTTTGCTTGGTGAAAATGATTTATTGGCATTGCAAAATGATTTAGCTTTATCCAACTTTAACTTTTTTGGAATGATGACATTGCATTTGCCTCTACTGTATTACAATATATTTAGTTTTAAAAGAAAATAATTTGCAGATTAGTTCATACTGCTAAATAGTTTTTAATGTTAGTTTTTGATAACATTATTCATATAAATTTGTTTGTTTGTTTGATATATAATGCTCCGTGTCCATTCATAGCCCTAGAGAAATAGAAATATCTTCTTCTTGTGAAAGTCTCACATTAGAAGTTGGAGATTTTTCTACACAATTATATAAGGGATATGAACTACTCCACTCATTGTCAATTGGTTTTGAGTTGAATGTCCATATTTCCTAATACCGATCGATCCGCTCAATCCATTACTGGATCAACTTATAAACAATAAAACACATACTTGACACATTAATTTATGGATGCAAATCTCAATTGGGATTAGCGTAAAAGTCGATCCACTATATTCACATAAATTATTTTACCCAAAAGAAGAAAATATCTTGAAACAAAATATATACCTACTTGGTATATTTTATTTGATTAGTTTCAAAATAATGTAGGAATTAAGATTGGAAGATAAAATTAAGAGAGAAGTAATCATTAAGGAGTCATTGGAACAACCATAAGATGACCCTTTTTGCATTGTTCATCATCTTCCCTTTCTTCTTCACCTAAATGACAAGGTAACTTTTTTGCACACTCTTCCTTCATTTGTCTCACCTTTGCCAATAGAAATATGTATAGTCCGAAGATTACAATTGTAGATCCGATCACACTACACATATAAATGAAAATTCACGTTCAAATCTAGATTTGCAAATATATGTTTATTTTCTTATAATTCGACGTACCTTCCAATACGAAGTTGACGATGAAGGATCAAGAAATCAAATAGGGTTGCGAAAATAAGCCCAACCGGAGTAAAAACAGACGTAAAGATAGGTCCTCTCTTTCTGATGCACCAAGATGTTCCCACCGTACATATTCCTTGTGCTACTGCTCCCTATTAATTACACATCAACTTGTGATCAGGGCGGGCTTGGGCCCAAGCAAAGCAAATCCGTGCTTGCGGCCCTCAATATTAATATAAAAAAATCAGCCCTTATTTCAAAAGTACTCTTAGCACAAATGGTAAATAAAAGTAAACTGATTCCTTGAGTTCTTCAGTTCGAGTCTTTCTAACAACAAAAAAATTTTAAAAATTAGAACGGCCCAACTTTTTTTGTAGTATAAAACTGCCTTTTTTATTTTTGCTTGCGGTCCTAATAAATTCAGGACCGCTTGTGATCTATGTTTTTATAGTTGTCAATCAGAAAAAACGTATGGTAAAATAATATGCAACAAAAAAAATTACTTACTGCATAAACAATGGTAATGATATCGAGTTTATCTGTGAGGATCCAAGCTGAGATATCTCTAGATTTGATGAGTGTTAAAAGGGCGCATTGAATGGTGCCGAAGAAGGATAATATGACGGTACTCGAGTATTGACAAGGGTATTTATCGTTAACTTTGGATTGTATTAGCATCCACGACCCAAAACAGCTAGTACCAGCAAAGAGCAGAACGCATCCGATGATCCAGTTCTCGGATTTCATTGAATGTTTATTGTTTATCAACACATGATCAGTTTCAAGTTTTGTTAAAGGAACACCTTTGTACATTGTTAGTAACAAAGCTCCTCCTATGCACATCAAAGTGCCCATCACCATCCCTATACCTGCTTTGCTTTTCATGCTTAGCTTCTCTACCCTACGTCCAAAGTAATTTGTTAGGTTATTACAAAAGGGATATTCTATATAATATCACTTTTAAGTTTTTTTAAAATATATTATCACTAATATTTGCTTAAGAACATCACAAATTTAATATCCAAAATGATTTAAACTCTTTTTAAGAAAAAATTTAAATCCTAAATTTGGAATACAGAAATTTGAATACATGGTTTAACTATATTTTAATTTATTTAAAGTAAACAAATGTTTTTACACAATAAATTAGAGCAATTGACTAAAATAGCATCATTTTAAGTTTTTGTTCCAAATATAGTACTAGTCATTTAAATTTCTAAAAATAGCACAGATTTAATACTAAAATAATTGAAAATTTATTCCTAATGAAAAAATTTTAAAACTTAAATTGAAAAAGTGAACCCAAATATTATGTTTTAATTTTATATATATTTTATTTAAAGTAAATAATTATTTTTACATAATAATTTATGCTATTTTGGGAATTTTAATTTTATTGTGCTAAATTTGGAAAATAAACTTAAAATGGTGCTATTTTAGGGTATTACTCAATAATAAATTATATGATTTTTGAAAACTAATGAAATTTTTGGAAAAACAAAATTATGTTAATAAATGCATTTGATTGACCCGAGTATTAATGTAAGAAACTCACCTGAATATTAGAGACATAACGAATGTAACCGCAGGTGTCATGCTAATAAAAGCACATGCTAACGTAGCCGAGGTGTACGATAACCCCAGTAGGAAGAAATATTGAGTCAAACTTGCCCTAAAACAGAAAAAACACAACATTTCATTATTATCTTTTTCAAAACAAAATCTCTTAACTAGACTAAAAATCGGTTATGAAACAACTACGTACAAGAAAATTATGATAAATGATTACAATTTCATATAGAAACTATAAAATAGTAAATATTTTAAAAGTATTTCAATATTCTAAAAAAAATAAAAGGTTTACTTCCGTCAACTACACGAATTTATGCAAATAAACCTATTTCCACCCGTACTTTTTGGATCTTTTATAAGTTACATAAACTGTGTTTTTCTTCCGTAAACTAAAAAAACTTTATAAATTTCCAATTACAGAAATTTCGTTAATGTTTACACGTTAAATTGTTATTAAACCTTGTTTTGCTTCGAAAATCTAGTTTTAATTTCAAAATAAATCCAAGTTAAAACCAAATTTTTTCGAATTAAAACCAAATTTAGTAGGTATTTAATGCATAAACATTAATAGAATTTCTGCAATTAGAAGAATTTATGAAGTTTGTGTAATTTATGAAAGGAAAATATAATTTATGTAGTTAAAGAAAAAACTAAAAAATACGGATGAAAATAAGTTTAGTCGCATAAATTTGTGTAGTTAACGAAAATAAACCCAAAATTAAATTAACGATGAAAAATATATAAAATTAATCGTAACCCCAAAGTTAATACCAACCCCTAAGCTTAACTTATATCTATTACTTAAATATAAACAAATGGTAAAAAAAATATAGTTTAGTAAGAGGTTGCATAATTTGTAGTTTAAATTACTTTTCTAATTATTCCTTAAATTTAAAAAAAAAAACAGAACAAACCCAACAAGAGCGCTGAAGAAGAGCTGAATCAAGATGTTGAGTGTAAGTTTCGGTCTTGTTCTCCTAAGAAACAAAAACAACAAATCATTTTCGTTAATCATTACAAAACATATAAAAGAACAAAATTAGTGAGTAAAAATGTACTTACCGTTCCCAGAAAAATGCAATTGGTGCCAAAAATACGGTGGAAATAGCGAGACGATATGTTGCAATAACCATATGGTTAACACCACCATCAAGTACTTTTTTAACCAAAGCATTACCTAAACCGAGTGCCGAATTAATTATAATCATAATAATAACCGGCGTCCATTTACCATCGCAGTAACTCATACTTATTTATTTAACTTCTAAGTAAATTACTTTTTAATAAGTAATTAATCTCTCTTCCTCTCTCTTTCTCTGACTCTTCCAGCGGGTTTGTATATGAGTAATTGAATGAAGGAAATGGTATATAAATAGAGATTTTGTTCAACTGTTCATATTTACATATTTACATATTTTAATTTAATATATTTTAGAATAAAGTAAGTTTTTGTAAAAGATATAAATTCTTCTGTTTCCTTTTTCATAAAAAAATCTTCTGTTTCTTTTTAGATTGCCAAACATTTACATTAATGATATAGACATAAAGACGTAAAAATAGGAAGAACAAGTGATCTACTGATTATATCACCTTTACTTCCATTGCAGAAATGTAGATTTCGATTTCATCGCCCTTCGCAGGAGGATGCTAAATATTCGTATGAACATATTAAACTATTGGGTTAATATATTGTGAACGAGTGATAAAAATAAATTAATTTACAAAATATTTTTTTGTAGTTTTGAAAAAGAATAATTGAAAATCTTTGTTTTTAGATGTGTAAAATGCTAATATTTGACTTGATTATTCAAATCTATTTTAAAAAATTTACACACAAAGGTGTCCCAATAAATGGTTGAATGGATCTTAAATTAGTTTTTTTTTTCTTCTTTAACCAATGAAAAATTATGTTAGGATGATTAGTAAATATAATGAACTTGTTTGTTAATGCTCATTGATTATTTAATTAACAAATAAAACTTTATTAAATTAAGTAATTAATAAAGTGATTAGTATCATTAAAGTGAATTATTCTTTTAATCCTAAAGAGGAATTTTTAGTACCAAATAGCAACAACGTGTATCACATGTGTACAAATGGTCTTGTATGAATCTTTGCGATATAAACATCGTTGTGTCAGAATTCAAATTTCTGATAATTTATTTTGGAAAATCAACTGGTTGAACATTTCATTGGGTTAATAAAAAGCTCAAACTCGCCATCCTATTGCTATATATATATATATATTTGTTGACATATGTCATCTTTAGTTCATTAATTTTTCATTACATATCTTGTTATGTATCTTCCTACTTTTCATTTTTGTTCTTTTTCAGATTTTTTTTTCTATGTTTTCTTTCCCAAAGGCTTTTTCCTTCTTTTGGAAAGATAAAGTAGATAAAGCTTTTATTTCTTTCAGGTAAAAATTATAGTCGAACAATTTTCTTTTTCCCAAAGATAAGTGGACAATATTCTATCAGAAGATAATGAGCTTATGTACACCACTCAAAGCTAGCACAATTTAAATGCACAATTTGCATATAGATAATTTATACAATTTGCGTATAGATAATTTATACGTAATAATATTGTTCGTTTGGTTGTCGTATGCGACTTCGGTCAATACTTAGGTTGATTTATGATAGATGTTGTTCGTTTATTTGTCGCCGATGGTTGCGGTTGCAGTTGATCACGGATTTTTAGTCGCACCGCTGTTTTAATCAACAGTCGAAAAAATTACGACACATAACACATCGTCTGACCGTTGCGTATGATGCAGGTAACTGCGACAGCGAAACAGACAACAATATAACACAACTGCAGCCGCAATCGCAACAATGTACGACTGACAAACAAACATGACCAATATATTTTTTTGATATTACTTGAAATGTGTAATTAGCAAATTTTAATTATTTGTCATTTTTTGCATTCACTTAAATCTTATATGTCAATTTATCCAATAATAAAGAAATATTACTTTAAAAATATGTACTAATTGCACTATTAGATATAAACATCAATTAGTAATTGCACTATTAATTTAAAAATTACTAGAATTCTTTTTATAATCAATATATTTATGAACTTAACTACAATTACTATTGAATATAAAAGCTAAATTAGTTAACGTTGTTTTTCACTACCAAATCATAAATATGAAAAACCAAACTATAAAATAATTAAACAATATTGATAATCCAAATGTCCAATATAGAAAATACTAATTGATGTTTATATCGCAATCCGTTTATGATACATATCAAATAAAGTGATAAGACTTGGGTCGTAAACCGGATTCAAGTCGTTAACGCCTCAACCGTCACCTATCCGACAATTGACACACTATCAACTTGCCTTTTAAACCAGCTTAATTTTTTTAATTTATATAAGCCCAATATTGGCCCAATACTTTCGGGCTGGTGAGTCCGATTAAAGCGCATAGCCCTAACTCTTAGATATTTTCGTTTTATTGTGTTGGACCTTTATAGACCAAATTCATAAACATTTTCTGTCATCAAACAAATCCATAAACCTTTTTTTATTACTGATCTGAAAAACAAATCCATAAACATTTTTTGTCATCAAACAAATCCATAATTTAACTTCCAAAAATGCCGTAACGATTGAAAACAGAAAAGGAATAAAACTTAATGAGACACTGCATGAAGATGCCATATGTCTAATGTCTAATGAGCTGTTGTGTTTCTATATACGCCACATGCCTATGGAAGGTACGCTGCTTCATAAATAAATTCTATTATTTTTAATATATTATTTGAGAATCATTTTAAAAAAAACAATTTTATGTTAATATGTTATTACCATAAATATCATTATCACAATAAATTTCAAGTAAATATATAAATAAACTTAAATTACTAAAATAATTATAATATAATATATTATTTGAGAATATTTTATGAAAACAACTTTATTCTAATGTATTATTAACAAAAATGTCACGTGTCATTATCATAATAAATTTCAAATAAATATATAAATAAATTTAAGTTACTAAAATAATTATAATATATATAATTATTATTAATATAGTTAGAAAATTAATATATTTTATTAAACTAATAAAAAATATTATTAAATACGTTAAAAATAATTATTTTTCTCTTTAATTTATATATATAAAATAATTATAAATAAAAATTAAAATTATATAAATATTTAATTTATATTTACTAATAAATAATATTTATAATTTACGAATTTTTTTCGCACGTGTGAATATAAATCTAAATATAAATCTAGTTTTAATTATATTCATAGATCCAAGGATTAAAAGATAAAGAATGTAAATTAAAACTACTGTAATTATAAATTATGGCTTTTGCCTCTGGTAATTATTATTACAACACTTGACTCGACACAAACATAACACTGACATGATAAAACAGACAAAAAAGAATAAAAAGAGAGATTACAAACTCCTAATATCTCTTACTAACTCTTAAAACATTACAAAATAACATTTATTTTAGACATCAACTTTACAAGTTGAAGGAGCGAGTAGAGGTACTTGTCCATTAGAAGATCGATTGAATCTCAACCACACATCACACGTGGCATAAAATCCGTACCGTCCAGTCTTAATCGCACCGGCTTTCCAACGAAGCCTTCCTAAAACCACCACTCTCATCAAAACGATGCCGTAAGCTTCATCATTCTTCAAACCGTTAGCCACTTCCGGCGAAACAGGGATTCCGGCCCCGCCCATAACCGGAGCAATCACTACCGTTGATTTATGACCTAGACGAAGAGGTGGGAGCGGAAGCGGTGGCGTTATGATCTGATCTCTGTAGGTCACGTACATCGAGAGCTTTTCGTAGTGAATGGAGACTCTCCGGTTCGGGTTTCGTGCCAAAACCGAGAATTGAACGGAGGTTGAGATTAAAGGAGGCGCTGTTAAATTAAGGTCGTATATCGCGGCTCCGACGACTGTGAGACGTGGTTTGTGTGGACGATAGACGAGCCAGAGGATTAAAACGATGATTCCTAGTAAGACAAGGATGGCGAAGATTGCACCACAGATTGCGCGGCGAGCATCTCCTCCGCCGCCTTCTTTGGAGTAAGATTCCGGCGTCGAAGAGGCGGAAGTAACATTCTTGTGATCTGCTTTGGCTGCTTGCTCTGCTTTTGCTTCTCCTTCTCCCATGACTATATATGTATCTGTGTACGTATAGCTGTGTGTGTAGATAAGAGAATCAGAGTTTTGTAGAGTGAAGATAAAAGGAAGCGAAGACGAAGTTAAGTAGCGGCAAATTTTGTCTTGTTTTAGTTTTTCTTTTCCTTTTTTGTTTAGTAACACTAAACACTATTATAAAGCTTTGATATTGTAATTATGTGTTCATATGTAATGTGACTATCAATGCTCTTTTTAGAGGCTAAATCAATATTTTAAACACTGATCTGTTTAGATCTGTTTAGATCTGTGGGCACTCGGATTTACTTATTACGCATATCTTATATCTTATCTTATATATATATATATATATATATATATATATATATATAAAAATATATTAAAGTAGAAACATTATGGAGTAAAATTTGATGAGGTATCATCATCATATCTATTCTCGGTAGTTTTACTACTTAATTTAAATTAAAAATCTAAATTAATTATTCTATTAGATAAATATTTTAATTAGTTAACCTACTTATTTAGTTTAATAATACATGAATTTTTAAATATATTGTGAATCTAAAATTTGAAATGTGAAACTCTAATTTATTATTTGAAAAACAAACTAAATTATTTTGTATAATTATAATCGATTAAAATATAAAAATTATATCAATCTATTAAATATTTTTATATATTCAAAAATTCAATATTTCCACAATAAAAATTTAAGCTGTAAAAAATAAAAATTATATTTCATATTTATTATTTTTTAATATTTCTATAGTTAGCTCATATATATACTGAAAGATAAACATTAGAATATTAATAAAATTTCATTTAATTAATAAAATTTAAATATTAAAAAAAAATTTGTATGCATAGCACCGATATTCTTCTAATATAATTGATACAGAAGATGTAAAACAAAAATGGAAAAATATATATATAAATATACAGATGCACTTCGAAAGAATCCAAATATCGGTGCAACCGTTCACGTGACGAATCTGATTGAATTCATAAATCAATTTGAAAAAAAAGGAAATTTATACAAACAGATGTATATAATCTACTCAATGCTTTCCTGTATATGATTGACTTATTTGGTGACTGGTGACTGCTATGATTCATGAAACAGTAGGGCATACAGAATAAAGCAATTAACGATATATCCACCAAAGTAAATAAATTGGATACCACTTGTGTGGTTAAGTTTGTTTGTCAAAAGAAATATAACAATAGCCCTACATTTTATGTCTGCGTCTCCACGACAAAGTTTCTGAAAAGCTGTATATAAATTAAAATTGTATAATTTGTTGTTAGTAAAGCTTCCAGAAACATTAATATTCAGAGAGAAGAATCTGCTAGTTAAACACACCAACCGAGATACCGCACCGACACTAAGTAACCGACGATGATAAGTCATAGATTTGATGGGGACCTTCTGTTTCCTTACTGGGCCTAAATCTAAAGGCCCTTAAGAAATTCTGCTTGAATCGAGATCCCGGATCGAGATCTCTTAATGGAATAAGTTCGGCAGCGGATCGCGAAATCTTGGCGATCTTCTCTATCTAATGAATGGGGAGGGGGAGTCCGCTTTAAAATCGTCCGCCCTGCGCTCCGCAGTATATGATTCAACAGGAATCACACAAGGGTAGATTGATACAATCTAAACTTCTAGTAAAATGCCCCCGTAACCCAGCAGATAAAGTACATTACATAGTCCGTTTTAGGGATTGGTGCATTCAGTGACATTCAACGGCCGATCTATGATCCTCTCCTCGCCAATGAGATCATCGATTAATCCTCTCAGCATCTCAATTTTCTCCATATTTAGTACAATAAAACTAAAATTCCCAAAATAATATAAATTATTATGTAAAACTAATTATTTACCTTTAATAAAATATATATAAAATTAAAACATAATATTTGAGTTCTTAAATTTTTTCATTAGAAATAAGTTTTCAATTATTTTAATATTAAATTTGTGCTATTTTTAAAAATTTAAATGACTAGTGTTATATTTGGAACAAAAACTTGAAATTGTGCTATTTTAGTCGATTGCCCCTTAAAAAATAACGATTTATTAATTAGGATAACATGTGGATTAAAAAGATTTTTTTTAAAAAAAATCATGGATTGGATCGTCAACAAAAACAAGGATTAGATATCTTAAATCGTTATTTCGTTCAGATGAGAGGTAAATTTATGTCTAAATTAAAAAGGATTAATCAAAGGAAAAGGAAATAATGAAATCCTAAAACGCAAAGGATTAGGTATCCTAAAACTGTATATAAGTGAGTCGTATAATCTCCTCATTCACAATCTCATCAACGCTCTCTGATTTCAATCACTTCGGGGATCGAAATCTCATAAATCCTTCCTTCTTCTTCGTTTATATCATCGAAACATGGCCACAACAACTAAGAAGATCGAATCCATGATCTTCGGCTTCGTTCTGGTGATTACGGTTCTCTTGGGTAGCTGCTTAGCGACGGTCTACAAAGTCGGAGACTCAGACGGATGGACCGCGAAAGACGACGTCTATTACGATTGGGTCGAGCATAAGGAATTCTACGTGGGTGATTCGCTCGTCTTCGAATACAATCCCAACTTAAACGACGTCACTCAAGTCTCGGGCGCTCTCGAATACGAATTCTGCGTGTCTTCCTCTCCTAAAGCCGTATACAAAACAGGACACGATGTCGTGACCTTCACGGAACCAGGTTATCACTACTTCATCAGCTCAAATCATGCTCAATGTTTGTTAGGACAAAAGCTCGACGTTCTTGTCGTGCATGACCCTTCGCGTCCGATTCCTTCACCACCACTGAGCAATAATGATGTTTCTTTCGGAAAGATTTACAAAGTTGGCGACTCCAAAGGATGGAGTGTTCCTGAAGTTAGCGACTTGTTTTACAAGTGGAGCGAGGAGAAACAGTTTTATGTGGGAGACAATCTACTTTTCGAATACGACAAGGAAGCCAACGACATCTTAGAAATCAGCGGTGATCTTGAGTTCAAATCATGCGACCCTACTTCTCCAATATCCGTGCACAAGACAGGCCACGATCTCTTGAGGCTAACCAAACCAGGAGTACACTATTTCATTAGCTCAAAGCTCGGTCATTGTGAGGCTGGTCTTAAGCTTCGTGTCGTGGTCGGACCAACACACGTTCAGACCTGATCAACCCCATCACTAGGCATTCGCTTTCTATTTGGTTTAGAATTGAGTTTGTCTAGTTACTAGTTTAGTGGTTGAAATCACAGTCTCTTAGTTTTTTCATTGTTTCGTTTGATATTCTGTACTTCTTGTTTTCAGTCCTCATCCATTATGTAAAGAGAAAAATACTTTTTTTACACCTTTAACCAAGTAGTACTATATGTTTGAAGTTCTTGTTGTTCCTCATCAATCTCTAATCTAAATATTCTTCTTGTTTCTTCTTTGGGATAAAATATTAAGAAAACCATATTCACTACTGTGTATGCAACTCCAAAAGAAAGAAAAATACTTCTACAATACAGCTCAATAGATTTTTTTCCTTCAATTCCTCACGATGTTATTCATATTACATGCATTTATGAGAGGTCCAATAACAAAATTAGAGCAAAACAAAACACGCATTTTGATAAGTTTCTCCTTTAGGGACTCTCTTTATCTCACTGTGAGTCTTGAGGATTGAACTTGACTGTTTCACGGTATATAAGCTCCTTAATGTTCTCCTCCGTCAAAGAAGGTTGCTCGAAATCAAAATTGAATGGCCTCATGCACACCGGTTCTTCGTTTATATCGTGCAGCGGCGCCAAATATGGATGGCACAATGCCTCATCAACTACAACATACACAAAACACTTGTCTATAAATCAAAAACCAAAATCATAAAACAGAGAAGCAGCAGATATATATGAACTTCACCTGTGATGCGTCTGCTTGGATCAAAGACGAGCATTTTCTCCAGCAAATCAGCTGCACCAGATGACATGTTTGGGAATCTAGCAGCAAAGTTCTGTCTTGGGTACTGCGGAAGCTGTCTAACGTATTTTCTTGCATTGTCACTCCGTAAGAATCCCAAGCTTGAATCATCAGGTGATCCTATAAGCTGTTTTCAAAGATTCATCAAATAAATGGAGATGGTACCGAACAAACACTAAGTAATTCTGTCGATGAAACCAATTAGATTACATTACCTCAGTGATAAGTTTAAGTTGATGAACATAATCTTTACCAGGAAACAATGGCTCTCTTGTCATTGTTTCACCAAGTATACAACCAACTGACCAAATATCGATTGCCGCTGTGTACTCTGAGCAATTAAGGAGCAACTCTGGAGCACGGTACCAACGTGTAACAACATATTCAGTCATGAAGTCTGTCTCTGATTTGGTCCTTGCAAGTCCGAAATCCCCAAGCTTAAGATCACAATTTGCGTTCAGGAGCAAATTGCTGGGTTTTAAATCTCGATGTAATACATTCGCTGAATGAACATACTTGAGTCCACGCAACAGCTGATACAGAAAGAACTGCAAGAAAGAACGTTGAGACTAATTGCTAAACACATCAAGCCAAACATTTCAAAATCTCAAACTAAGAACACAAACCGATGAATGAGAACAAAAATAAAAATGGCTCTCCTGATTATATCTCGCTTATAAGAATTGAGCAACACTGAATCTAACTGTTATTTTGATCAGACTTAATTCCTCAGATGCCCTAACACAAACATCAAATTTTGATTGCTCTTGCATCCTGAACCAGGTAGCTTTTAAACTAGAAAACAGAAGATTTGTCTGCTACATATAAGCAACACAGAGGTTAATACATACCCGACAATGATCATCAGTCAAAGGTTGGTTTGAGCGTATAATTTGGTGGAGATCAGTGTCCATAAGCTCATACACAATGTAAACATCGTTGAAGTTCTCTCTCTGCGGTGGTCTTATTATATCCTTTACAGCAATAACCTGCGCAACGAATATCCAAAACAATATACATTTCACAAGAAATGATAATGTAGACAAGTAATAGTTGAGTAAAAAATACAGAGATCATTTGAATCCCGTACATTTTCATGATCCATATGCTTCAGAAGCTTGATCTCTCTCAAAGTTCTTTTAGCATCGATAATGTTGTCAAAAGCACTACCGATCTTCTTTATAGCTACTTCCTCTCCAGTCTCTGAGTTCGTAGCAGCACTGTTGAAATACGAACAGACATAAAAGACGAGATTCGAAGATGAGAAATGTTGCTTCGAAGTGAGAACTGTCCTATTGCCAACGATAAGTGAGTTCCAGAAAACCGTAATCAACTGAAGAGAACAAAAACGAGGGAAATTTTTCGAGTACGATCATTGAATACCTTCATTACTAAGAACAACCCCCAACAAGTTATGAAGATAATCAACATACACAAATAGGACCAGAAGTTCACAAACCGAGCAAAATTAGAAGTTTCTAAGCACAAATCGAAACCAACATCTTCTAGAGCAATCCAAGTAACAAAAGCTCAGAATTGCAACAAAACCATCGGATTTGTCCGATTAAAAGAAAAACCTTACCAGACGATGCCATAAGCGCCTCTACCGATAGGACGAAGAGGAGGAAGATACTTTCTAGAAACTTCGAAGAGATTTCCATAGACATTATACTGAACATAGCGACCACCATGAGTTAGCAATCCTTTGGTGCTTTGATCACCTGAACTGTTGAAACATGTCTCCGAAGACATATATTATCACAAAAATCGGAATAATCTCCCGATGAGTTGAACAAAAAGACGAAGAACCCTAGACACACGCTTAGAGAGAGAAGAAGCTAAAAGGGGATAAAATGGAAGAAATTGAGGAGATGGGTGTTGACATTTTTCCGAATACGTGTTAAAAGTGTGGACCTTTTTTTTTGAACGGCAAAGGAGAAGAAGGCTCGTCTTGGGCGACCCGTGAACCCTAAACCGGGTTTTCGCTTTCGTCTTCGTTTTTTGTTTGCAAGTCAATTTCAAAAATGTTAATTACCAGGTTGATACTTGATTATATCCGATAATTATTAGATAATTCTTAGACATTTGATGAATTACAGAGTGAAATAAGTATGTTATGTATGTGGGAATTCTTGATGTCATTATATTGCAAAGTCAAACTTTGTCTCCAATCGATAAAACTACTGTCAATTTGTTTCCAGAATGATTCGTAATTAGGGAATTATGCACCCAATTTTGTGGATCTACTAATGAAAACCGAAATTCTATAACAGCTATAATTCTCAAACCCGTTAAACCATAATCCAGTATGAAAAATTCATTCATGAAAATTATTTCAATAACTTTTCCAAATACTTGTCCAGTGTTTTTGAGTTCTACATTTTGAAATCTCAATTTTATCAGAATTATTAACAACACGAAATTATCATAAGGTCCAGAACATACATGTTCCATTGACAAACAAGTCTCAGACAATCGGCAATGTCACTCCAAACTCTTCTGCGTATCTTTCGTCCAGAGGCTCTCGTACAATGCTTCGCGCTCAGAGGTCGCTATCTTCAACAAGCAACGTCTTTCCTTGGAGGAAAGATCAAACTTCTCTGAAAGCTCCATCACCGACCCTTGTTTGTTGGACCGCTGCGTAAAGTGTCTTCAAACCGAATTCAACAGCCTCAAGATCATTTATAACAATGATACGAAAGCTATTAGAGATAAATATATTTTCATATATTTATAGATCTTACTTAAGATTTAGATATATCGTATGAGATTTTAGTATATTTTGGTAGAGATAAACATCAATAAACTCTTGTATAAATATAAAGTTTTATATTTAACAACAAAAAACATTCTCAATACAAATCAGTTTTCTGACATGGTATCGGAGTCTTTCTAGGATTAATTTTGTTTTCCTTTCGAAAAAAAAAAAATTATGGCTGATTATACGCAAACAGCAACGACAAGTGTGTCTCCTGTGTCACGATCGGGAGATATGATGATTATTCAAAGAAGAACAATCTCTCCATATGATCTTACTTCCAGCGATAATCCAGGAATTTTGATCTCTCAACCTTTACTTCGTGGTGCCAACTATGATGAATGGGCATCAAGTCTTCGTCTACAAGAGTTTATTGATGTTTATTTCTACCAAAATATACTAAAATCTCATACGATATATCTCAATCTTCGATAAGATCTATAAATATATGATTTATATTTTCATATATTTATCTCTAATAAACGCGTTTTTGATCTCCGGGTTTATGGCTTTCTGCAATTCCATGAAAACTTGTGCCCATGGAAGCTCCTTCATCTCCTTTGGAACTGTTAGATTCTTGGAAGAACCCAAAAACGTAGCAACCAAAAGACTGAATATGTATAAAGTGTTGAGCTTTAGACCGTATAAAGCTCGCAGGAAAACCTTTTCATTTGCCTGAAATTCTATTTACACTATTTACAGAGAAAAGTGTTGATTAAAACAAGAGCGACAAACCTAATAATCAAATAAATTTTATGTCACACATTATAATTAAAAATTAATCTAAACTAGAAAAGAAAAAAAACTAATGGACGGAGAATTTTCAGTCTCTAGCTCGAACTATCACTTTCGCTTGTCTCAGCCGCAGCGGTCAAAACCGCCGTCGGTTTACTGGTTATGATCGAGCCTTGCATGCTCCCTCGTGGCTCGTCGTTCCTGCTTAAAAAAAACATTCTGTGAGCAAATAAACGATTCAAAATGTTCATTGTGACTATATAATACATACGTCACGGTAAAACAAGTCTTCGGCCTCAAGCATGTGTATAATATGACCCATTTTAGGTCGCTTATTTGCGTCCGGATCCACACAACGCAGAGCGACGAGTAACACACGTTTCAGAGCCTTTGACGATGGCGGTTCGGGTATTTTCGGATCAATTACTTCCTCTGACCTCCGGTTTCCAACCATAGATTTTAGCCACTCAACCAAATTAACCTAAAAACAAACCATCATTAACCGAAAATATTGAAATTACATATGAGAGGTGGCCTGTGTACATTTGTTTGTTATTGCTTACCTCTCCTTGAGGTCGACTATAATCAACCGGGTTTCTTCCTGTGATTATTTCCATAATCAATATTCCGAAACTATAGATGTCACTTTTTTCGTTCAGCATTCCGGTGCAAGCATATTCGGGAGCGACATAACTACAACCATCAAGAAAAGTTCAAATGTTTGACAAAATAAACTGAAAAGATTTTTCCATATATATATATATGCAAACTAAAACTAACCCGAAAGTTCCCATTACTCGAGTTGTCACGTAACTGTTCTCGGAGAACAACAATTTAGCAAGTCCAAAATCAGATACCTTAGCATTCCACTGTCGATCAAGCAAGATATTGCTTGATTTTATATCCCGGTGAACTACTTTCGGTTCAAGACCCTCATGTAGATACGCCAATCTGCAGATATATATCAACAAAGAAATTACATATAGGGAAAAAGACGAGTTCACAAACGAAAGCTGTTTATATATATATAGAGTCTTTCGGGAGTGAATAGTAACCCTTTTGCCATGCCCAGTATTATGTTCATACGTATATCCCAAGTTAAAGGACTTTGATCGCCAACATCACCATGAATCCATTGCTCTAAGTTGCCATTATCGACGTAGTCATACACAAGCATCCTAATTTACGCAGGAAGAAAATCCAAAAAGCTATCACAAAATATACAGAGTCAAGTCCATATGAAGCGCACTGTTACGTTATTACCTGTATGCACCTTCGACGCAATATCCTAAAAGCCTAACGAGATTCTTATGCCGTACACGTCCGATCGCTTCCACTTCCACTCTAAATTCCGTCTCTGCTTGACCTCTGCAGCATAGTTAAAAAAGACAAGGGACCCATTAATGAGACAAGAAACAGCTTGTGCTTTCAGGTCCAAGGACACACAACAGTGAATCCTGAATCGAAAGATCTTATCTTTACCAGATATCTAATACAATCAGATTCCAGAGACACAATCTTCTAATCCTATTGTTACGAATTAAAAACCTTTTCGATATACCTATTGTTAAGCAGATTCTTGACAGCGACTTTAGTTCCATCAGTTAAAATCCCACGATACACAATCCCGTAACCACCTTCTCCGATCACATTCTCTTCACATAATCCATTCGTAGCTGTCTCGAGCTCTCTCAGAGTATACCATCTTCCCCATCCGAGATGCGAAACCTCCGGCCCAACGCAACCACTCCCTGAAAACGACGCCGTTTCACTAGCACTCGTCGTTCCTTTGCTTTCACCACTCGAGACTCGATCCGAGAACACCACACGGTGCTCGATCTTCCCAATGTCCACTTGGATCTCTGCCGCGACGGCCTGCGTTGGATGGTAATGGTCCGCCGCCGGACGACGAACGATCTCCTCAATCTCTTTAGAAATCGGCGGAGTTGCTACGGCGGCGGATGCGTGACGTGGCGTGCGGGTTTTCCGGCGTGAGGTTAGACAGAGAGAGAGAAGGAAGAGAGCGATGACGATAAGAGATCCTAGTAAAATTCCGATGACGACCCAAAGCTTGAGACCGAAGATCGATGTTGGTTTCGATAGCTCGGAATTGATGAAATCGGGATTGAGAACAGAAATCATTCTTTTTTCTTTGTTAGAGATAGATTAATATGGGTTTTCGATTGTTTCGCCTTTCTCGGCGGAAAAAAACAAGCTTTTACGGCTAAACAATGGATAATCAGTTAAACACCATTGCATGTGGCTTTATAGCAAAATGACGAAAAACAGAGAGAGGGAAAAGAATCGAACAGAACCGAAAACAGGGAACTGAGTAAAAACAAAGAGACGAATAAACAAATCAATCGAATAAATATGAAGTTAATGGATAATCTTTTACAACAAAAAAAATGAGGGAAATTTTTAAAGAAAGGCTATCAAAGTATCTGTGAATCCTATAGAGAGGAGAGTCAATGTTTGAGTGAGCTGTCTGATTCGTCTCTCTCCCTCCGTGTATATGGTGATGGGAAGATGGTATAGAAGTCGTTAAATGACGTTATTACCCTTATAAGTTAAGTAGAAATATAGTGGGACCTACATACTCCACGAGGGCTTCTCTGTGTAATAACAGAAACAAACGACAAAAGGTAACCGGAGAGATAACGGTTGGGTAACGTTATGGTATGCGTTGGTGCAAATATATGTTTAAATTATTAGAATAATTACAATACATTATCACGATATTAATTTAATTTTAAAGTGACATTTTAGTATTCGTATTTGTTAAACCCAAGAGTAGAAGAACATTAGTAACATTACGAGTTAGATTGTACTTTTCGCCTGATTAGATTTTTCCTGTTAAGACACATATCTTTAGAGGTTTTGTTTTAAATATATACATGAAGATAAGAATGTGAGGATAGATAAAAGACAATGGCTAATGTCCAGATCAGCATTCCATTTGACAAAAAGAGAGATTTTGTTTCTTTATTTTTTCTTACTTAATATAATACACCATTATAATGATTATTAATTAGGTGGCTCAAACGACGAAACTTTTGTCAAATTTCAAATGATGTAATTTTTGAAATTCCGTGTCCATATCAAGACGAAGAGATACATCTTGATGGCCTGGTTGGATCGTTCGAATATAGTCTTTTTCTGACAAGTAATACAATGGTGGCTTTGACTTGGAAGTAAAAAAAAAACACAGGGAAGACTGCTAAATTGGGTAGGAAAAAGAAGCATCAGGCCCAAACGAGATGGTTGCTGATAGGAAGAATCAGTAACGATGATATGCAAACTATGAGTGATTCCATTTTAATTAACCAAAACTGGTATTAAGTATCAACTAAGCAAAACCCAGCAAAGTATATAAAAAATATCAAACAAAAGAGGCCTGTGAATTGATTGAAAGTGTCATAAACCCTTACAACATACCAAATTACCGGAGTTAATCTGTCTTCTTGTCTTGTCCATCAATGGCTCGAAGCCTTTCAACAAGAGGAGGATGTGAGTAGTGATAAGCTGAGTATAATGGATCAGTGTTCATTGCTGATAAATTCTCTTCCTGCAAAATCCCAACAACCAAACAACCATCAAAACATGACACAACAAATGGAGGACAACAGCCCGTGTTATTATTTGGTTGTTGTCTTCTCTGACCTGTAGCTTCACTAGAGCAGGACGAAGATCTTTTGCATAACCAAGCTTCACAGCAAAAGCATCAGCCTGAAAAAAAGAACCATTGACTCAGAAGTGATGGCGTTGGCATTGGAAAAAAAAGAAACTTCATCTGATCTCGAGGGATTGTAAGATTTTACTTACCTGAAACTCAAACGATCGACTAACCAGGTTGAGGCCAAAGCTTACTAGGTGTTGAAGTGGTATTACAGTGTGCTGTGAGACTCAGACAGTAGATTGTAACATTAGTTTGGAGTTTCTTTTCTGAATTCTTTTCTTGACTTTATGAGTTTTGAGTCCAAAACTAAAAAAAAAAAACAAACCTGGAATATGATCAAACCAATGAGCACTGGTTGTGTATCAAATCCGAAACTTCTGAAGAGATCAGTGGAGTTTCTGACGAGAGTGAATCCTCCAAATTGCAAAAAGGCAAGGATCTGCAACAAAAACATGGAAAGCACGCCGTAAGACATGATTTCACAGGTGAGAATGAAGATATGAGTCAATAAGTTATGAACAGTCAGTAGCTCACTTGAACTGCAATGAACGAGTATGTAGTGTGATTCAGCTTCCAATGTCCAAGCTCGTGTGCAATAACCGCCACAATCTCATCCTCATTCTTGCACTGCACAAGAAAAAGAATAACGTTGTTTAAAAATCTGAATGTGAATATAGCTTTGCTTAAATCATCGAGTCAAGGTACCTGTTGAATCAATGTGTCATAAAGAACAATCCTTTTGTTCTTGAAAAAACCATACATATAAGCCTGTAAGATGTAATGAGAAACATGAAAATCGTGAGCCTCTTCAGGGTAGTATAGGCATGAAGAAATCTCAATTGTTTAAATCCTCACATTGCTATGGCTTGACCTTGTAGATCCATCGACAACAAAAAGCTTCTTCAGAGGAAACTTTAGAGAAGAAGCAAGTTTCTCAATTTTCTCCCGGAGGTCTCCATCTGGAAGCTATACCGAGATATAATGGAAGATTTAGTTGTCTAATAATAACATAGTGCTATGGCTGATTTGTATAATGGCTACGACAGAAATACTCACAGGAGTGAACTTGTTGAAAAGCGGTGCGATCAAAACAGGGTATATAGTCATCATTACAAGAGACAGGATAAACATGAATGCCCATAGATAGATGGCAAGGTAAGGTCCTCCTTTCTGTAAAAAAAAAAAGATTAAAACCTTACGCTCAGAGAGAGTAAATTATACCTTTTCACAGAAAATCAGTATTCAGTAACCTCCAAAACTTCCATTCATCACAGAACAATCATATGACGTAAACTCAGATAATAATAATCCCGGATCACCAAACCTGAACTATAACAATTATTGCGGCAACGATCGGTGGGGCTAGTATGACAGATAGAAGTATTCCTTTGATCATGTCTCTAATGAACATCCATATTGTTTGCTGCAGACATATTGTATAAGCAAATTTAATCCACATATGTATTGAAGAAAAGCTAAGGCACAAGGTACTAGTGAAATAATACATACTTTGTTGAATCCATGCCGAGACTCGATCACGAAAGTTGAGTACAAGGAAAATGGCAAATCAGTGATCTGCATCAGAATATAAAAGCAACATTAGTATCTTCAGGTTCAGAAAATAGATATTTCAATCCTAAATGTACAAAGACTATAAGAAGGGTTAGTTTGAAAAACCTGTGACCATGTCATAACACCAGCCAAGAATGAAAGAGTGTGCAATATCTCATTCTCTGGATCTAGTCCCACCATCGGCAGAAAACCTCCAGATATCTACAGTTAATAAAAAATATTCACAATTCTTCTCATCATGCTGATATAAAGACACTAACTAATGCAATCAGATATGTACCTTCCAAAACCAAGGCAAGATTCCAAAAAACAAAATCGCAGAGTCCATAAGAATGGTCACAAATTCATGAACAAAGTGAAAATAGCTGCAAAAATGAATCAGCCTCAGTGATAATATTCTTACAATTCATAGAAATTATCAAGATATATGA
>CM032158.1:28308417-28395015 GCA_018901935.1 Pugionium cornutum | reverse complement strand
TGACCTGCTCTGGATCAGAGTACAAGACAAATCCAAGTGCCAGAACAGCAGTCCTTCTAACATCATCACTGACATCAGAGACAGCAAAGTGTAGCAATTGGCGAATTGCCTTGTTATTTCCTGTTCCACTGTAAGCCAATGCCAGTGCGTACATGCCACCATAACGGATGATAGGATCCTGGTCTCTAGTCATCTGCTCAATCAAGGTATCAGCTCCTTCTTCTCTTCCGTATACTGTAAGAGCTATGCCTAGTGCCAGTCCCCTAAAAACACATACTATGATTAATGAAATGATAAAATCAAGATAACATGGACCCTCATCACCAAACAATTCCTCCACTACATTACCTTATTATCTTCTCATGCTGTGTCTCATGAGCATAAGCGAGCATTTCGCTTGCCTTTTCAGTCGCAGTTCCAACCAATAATAAACCCATGCTGATGCCAGCAGCTTCACCAGCAACTGCACTGTCAGTATAAAGCACACTTTTGACATCATCATAAATCTCTTCATCAGCTGTCCCGAGAGCTGACAAACCAAGACCTAAGCAAGCTCCATGTTGAATGACCTACATCCATATATTAGTGATAAAAATTTATATCTGATCAAAAAGGCTGACCAGGAATTGAGAAAGACTATCGAGGAAGTAACAACTAATCACCTCAACATTAGTACTGCGTAAGCTATCACGTAGAAATTGTTTGATGCCCTCGCCATGGTTAGCATGAATAAGGCCAAGAGCATATAAAGCACCTCCTTCCGAATAAGGGCTCCCACCACCACCTGCTCCTCCCTGAGGCAAGTAAGGAGCCATCAATGACCTACCCTGTTGCAAGTGACCTCTGTGAATAACACCTAATCCCACCGTAGCACTAAACTTAGCCCAATTGGTGGCCCTGCTTAGCCAATCCTGACAATTCAGAAAACAGCAAAATTTGAATAAATTAAGCCACACAGTCAACCACAACGTACAGAAATATTACAGCGAAAATAAAATTTACCAAATTCTCTCTAAGAAAGGTGTCCACTGTAGTTCCAGCATGCATAATGGCATTAGCATAGATTGTAGCACTGTGGCAAACACTGTTACGCATCTCGACAGACTGCTTGATTGTCTTCAGTATCAGCAGGTCTGATCTGCAGAAAGACAATAATATCAATGAGGGCATAGATTACATCCTGGAATAAACAATTTTAGAACATGAAAAACTCATTTCTAGATATCAAACTCAACAATAGTTTACTTGTTGTGGCTGTAAAGAAATTGGAGTGTCAGCTGAATAGATGTCTCCCCAGATAAAATTCCCTTAATCTTTGTTAGCCTCTCAGCATATGTAGAGTCAACTGGATCTGTCTCGTGCACAATTGTCTGAGCTGGAGTTCCATCTACCATCTGAACATCCCCTGAAGGGTTCTCATTTGGTGCGGTAGAAGTTTCAACAGCCTGAACTGCTTCTACAGGACGTGTTTTGGGAGCAGGAAGGAGATCTCTAACACTCAAGAGAAAGGCCTGGTGCTCGTTCTCTACAAGATCAAATGCAATTTGCAATGCTAATAAAGCATCATCCTTGCTCTCTGAGCGAAGAAGCTTCTCTAATATGCTTGCAACACCTTGCGGTTCATCCAAAAACATGAGGCATTGACAAATGCTTAAATAATCAGGAGATGGCAGCTTCTGGTAGACTTTAACAAGTAAACTAAGCACCTGAAAGAATAGAAAAGGATATTACCACCTTTCCAAATGAATACTAAATTAAAATAGCCTTGGCATATCAGATAGGTATTGGGAAAAGTGGACTAGGATGTTCAGTTACAACTTGGAAATAAAGGAGACTATCATGCATGAGATTACAGTTATAGACATGGTCGTGGAAAGATGCAACATAAGACTAAATGATCACAGTACTTTCCAGATGAGGCAAAATCATACTTTTCTAATCAATCAAGAGTATTCACACATTTATTTCTATTTAATCCACGTTCGAGACCACAAGTCTCACCTCCTGTCTATACTCTCTGCGGTTAACAAAAGAATGAGAAACATTGATGCAATATAATAAAGTTCCCTGAACATTATCGCTCTTTGTGATAGCTTCCTCCAACTTATCCAATCTCCGGCATTCTATCGCAATGCCCATGGCCTGTTGATACTTCCCATCAGTGATGCATCTGCGGACGGAAAACCACATAAGAAAAATTGAGACACTAAGAAGACCAGAGCATTGAGCATACGTACTTTTCAAGCATTCTTTCAACAATGGTCTCCAGCCTGGGATCAATGTCCACCATCTCATTAGTCTCAACTGCCTTTGATCTGAGACTGGCATATTCATCTATTGCTTTGGCTGAAACATAACAGAAGCATCTGATGAGTAAACATGCGTCCAGCAGTATACTAAAATAGTCATCAATCATTTTATTATTAAATTATACTAGAAATGCAAAAAAAGGATAGCCGGATGTGACAGTTACATGTCTGCCATAATAACTCGTGCAAGCGAAATGTACTTTTCTTGCATTGAGTCAGGTTTTATATGTTCTTGCCTTATATGCATGTTCCAGTCAACAGCAACCTAGCTAGAGTCTACAGTCAGAAAACTACAAAGAAAAGAATAAAATATTCTCAATCCTCACCTAGAAGTGTATGAACATAATCAGTATCCTCTGAAACATCAAATGAGGGTCCAGCTCCAAGGGCATATGACAGTGAATCATTAAGCTCGCCCAAGTAGTAGAAAACCTGAGATAATTTTCATGATCATCAAGAGAAAAATATCTTGTAAGACAATCATAACAAGTGATTAGAAACAGGTTATGCTCCAAACTTCTACCACTATCCACCAGCTCTTGAGGTAAAAAAATCGCCATAATGCATTTAATGTAGCAATTACACATTCATTGACTAACATACAGAAAATATTATCTGCAACCAGACACTACTTAACTTAAGTTTAAGCAAACGCTAAATCGCACCTTTGAGACCAGCAAAGCAGCAAGCTGTCTTTGATACAGATCGAATTCTTCATCTTCATATAAACTCTCTCTGCAAACAGAAGGTTTCTTGAGTCAAGCTTTCAAGCAGCACAAATCACTGTAGTGATCTAACAGCTAAATGTATCATAAAACAAAAGCCCTGTGCCAGCACAGCCTCTACAATTTGACACTAGAAACTAAGATGATTAAGAAAAAGGAACACAAGCATAACAGTAAAAGAATATCTGAAAGTACATTACCATGTCCATTAAGACGTTAGAACTCTAATACGCAAAAAACCTATTTGCTATCAATTGCTCAGTCATAATCTACACACAGCAGCTTGCTAAAAACTTTTCTTTCTTATCCGAACCATTTAAGTATCCATCGCGACACACCACACCAAGATGAAATACCCAAATCGAGAAGACCCTAGCACAAAAAGATTTCAAATGATCCAAATCCCGCAATCGTCTCTCGAACTTTTCAGAGAGCAAAACAGATCAAATGAGAAACAAAAACCCTAATTCTCAGACCGAGAAAAAAAGTTAAAGGAGTATTACATGATAGGAACACTAGTGGAGATCTCGGGCCAGAATTGGTCAACCAAGTTATTGAGATACGAAAGCGCATGAAGCTTCAAGGAAGGGTGGGGTTCGTTAAGCATTGCCAGTAACCCTCCGGCCGAACTAACCATTGCGGCAGCCATTGATGAAGAACACTAATCGAAATTGAAAAAAACCCTTAGAAAAAGCAAATCAGGTGACCAGGAACCGACCACCGAAGAAACCTATCTTGAATCTCTACGAGATTTGAAGTGTGTTGAGTTTAAGGGACGAAAGTAAAAATTAAAAGCATAAGAGTAGGAGAAGAAAGTAGTCAGGGACTTATCGAATATTAACAGACTTACCCAACAAGTTAAGAAACTAAAACCTGCCCCAAATGTATTGCTTAATTACAATTTAGTCCCAATCTTTTGGTCTTCCTATATTAGACGACAGTATAAAGACATTAGTATATGCTAATTGCTAAATAATTTCAATAAAATTTATTGCAATTCAACATGCACAAAATAAAAAAACCTTACGACTAAAAATGGAATCTTTTCTTTCTATTTGGATCAATTATACTTTTCAGCATATGGTTCGGTAGAAAATGTTTTATGATTTTGAACCTAAAAAAGCTTTGAATTTGATTAATATTTAACATTAATCTCCGGGTTCAATTCTTTCTTTTTTAAACGTTGATACTAAATATAATGTTGTTTGTTGGTCGCTGCAGACGGTTGCGGTTGTGACTGCGATCAATATTGTGGTTACGCCTGCGACAGATGTTGTTCATTTAACTGTCGTCGACGGTTGCAATTGTGGTTAAACACAGATTTTTAGTCTCACCGCTGTTTTAAACAGTGATCAAAAAAATTACGACGCAAAACGCATCATCTGATTGTTAAACGAACAACAATATTCTGCAGTCGCAGCTGTAAATTTTTATGGCTACCAAAAGAATATGAGCATTCTAAATATAGTAAATGAGCTTTAAAATTCGTGTTAATAATTAATAAATAGGTGAGTTGGTGTGTAGGAGCACCGATTTATTTTTCTTCTCTAGTTATATTAATTTTACTGTCTCATATTTAATAAAATATTTTATAAGAATTCTTATATCATATTTAAATTGATTGCACATCATTCACCTACCGATCTTGAATGAAAAACAAAAATGGAGCACAACCGCAACATATGCACTGCCCACCTACCCCACCCACCGGACCGGAGATATCAACTTATACCAAACCATTGAACCTAACAGTTTAACATCGGTACATTTGTTTCCAACATCGGTCAGATGAATAATTTTCAAAATATTGGGATCAATTAACAATGTTGAGAATATTTGAGAACACAATTGTTTTGCTAAACCGGATTTTACACCTCACAAACTCATAATCTTGTTCTTGTGTGAACGAACCAAAATAAACCGGAATTCCAACGGATTCTTCAAATCAGTCTTTTAAGTCTTAACCCAACAACTCTCTTTCTCTCGCTCTTTTATAAAGTGTTTGGCTTTCAATATCAGTGTCAGGTTTTGGTGGGTTGTTCTGGTAGAGAATAAGGCAACAATGGGGGACGAAGCAAAGATCTTCACTCTTTCAGAAGTTTCAGAGCACAATCATGTTGATGACTGTTGGATTGTCATCAGTGGAAAGGTTCCTTCTTCTTTCTTCTTATTTCTCAGCTCCTAATTTAAGGATCTCGTGTTTCAATCCCCCTTCCCCTTTTGTGGCTGTCTTGGTGTTTGCATGAGATTAAGCTCTTGAAGTCTCAGAATTTCTAAGTCTGAATGATTTCTTATTGCTTGATTTGATCAAATCTTTAGATGGATAAAGTGGAAAAATTCGTAATCATTAGACATATGCTTGGGATTCACAGTTCTTTTGATCTATTTATCTGATTTTGACTTGAAGATGGATAAATGTAGATATAGTTGATTTCTTCTACACCGATTTCTTTTAGTTGGCCCTGAAGATTGATCATCATCTGGGTTTTGTAGATCCATCATTGATTCTCCCTTCGTAGTTACAACTTATTTATTGTTTTCTTCATTGATTGATTTGTAAATTATTAGATGGTAACAAGAAAGGTTGAAACTTTAAACCTTTCTGTGTGTTTGTTCCTCGAGTAGCTTTTGATTCTGCCACTGGCGGGTCGAAGATTTTTTGCATTTTACTCGGCGCAAAAAGTTGGCTATGCCCATGAACAAATACTTTAGCAAGTCCCCAAACCTATCTCTGAACATAGGTGAATGGTACTGTATTTTGTTTCGAGTATCCTTCTTTATTCTTTGCTCATTCAACTTATATGCACACAAACACATCGTGAACACAATATCTTGCTTTGTCAAAAAAGAGCAAGAATCTTTCTGTAACTGGCTCCATTGTTTCATGCACTGGAATCATAAGGGTTGGAGGTGTGGGCCTTCTCGCGTTTTTAATTTATCGATTTAACAATATATCTTCAAAGATCAGACGCTCTATAGCTTGGTTTCATTTGCTTTCATTTCTTTTTCTCATGTCCTGACTTCAAACATTTCCCAAAAACGCAGGTGTACAATGTGACCAAGTTTCTTGAAGACCATCCTGGTGGGGATGAAGTTCTCTTTTCTTCAACAGGTATGTATAAACACAACAATCTTCAAGCTTCCGGCTTTGAAGCATAAACGCACTTAGTGTAGATCGATCTACAAGGCTTGTTGTGATCGTCATTCTTCTCATTTGAAGGTAAGGATGCAACGGATGATTTTGAGGATGTGGGTCACAGCGAGAGCGCAAGAGAAATGATGGAACAGTACTACGTAGGAGAAATTGATCCAACAACTATCCCAAAGAAAATCAAATACACACCTCCTAAACAGCCTCACTACAATCAAGACAAGACCTCTGAGTTCATAATCAAGATCCTACAGTTCCTTGTACCTCTTGCCATTCTCGGTTTGGCGGTTGGGATTCGTATTTACACAAAATCAGGGTAGTCTTTTTTTTTCCTCAGCATTACTCCCATATATCATATATATATAGAGAGGGACTCGAGTCTTTTGATCTCGAAGTCTCTCCCTTTGTTCCTGTCTCTTGGCTCCCATCTTTTGTTGTTTCAACGTGTTTATGGACATTTCTCAAGTGTTATGGTGAATTGCATGTGAACAGCAGTCTTGCAGGAATGCAAACTGATATTGATCTATATAATTTCAGATTGTGAAACCAAACTTATGGCTTATGAGTGATTACGTTTGAAGTTGTGTTTCAGTATTAGTTTGAAATCATAACAAGCTTTTCTCGTCTTGTAAAGTCAGGAGAAAGTAACCAAGAAAACTCTCTAAACAAGATCAAGATCAAGATCTTACTAAGAACTCGAATACAACTTCTGAACATTTACCAAGTTTGTAAAAGGAGAAACTGAAAGAAAACAAAAACAGATTCCAATTTCCAAAGAGAAAGAGACGTTTCTTTGGTTGCACTATTGATGCTTTGGAAGTAAATAGAGTGTGTGTGGCAGTAAGTGACTTGAGCTCAGTAAACCATGTCCCAACACAAAAAATCCAAAACCTCTTCTGTAACATGTGGGTCCCTCTTTTTGTACCTTTTGCACCGCTTTGTTCGCAAGTCGCAACTGCATGCACATCTTTCGATACTTGGTAACTTCATAGGGCAACAAGTTTCAATTATAGCACATTTGGATTGGAATCTGTGGAAAACTTGGCAACTGATTCCAAACGATGTCGTGTCACTATCACTTGCGAATCTTGTCACAGGGAAAGACGCGAAGAAGTTTTGGATGATTGATCAAAAGACTATCACAATGATGATGATGATGATGTGTAGTGGGCACGAATTTATAAATTACGATAAAATGGTGGGCACAAATCGCAAAGTGGAAAGTACAGTGGACAAAACACACACACAGGAATGAAAGAAAGAGAAAGAGAATCTTTCTCACACATTAGATTTTAGTGAGAAGACAGAGACAAAACAAACACCACTACGAGACACAATCCATATCCATAACGAACAGCTTGTCTCTCTATTATCAGTATAATATTTGCACATCTATATATGTTACCTGTCATTGTGATGTTATATGTCTAAAGAACACAACACATGGACCATGATCTCCATGACGATGATGATAAGAACTTAAGATGAAGTAAGAGTTGAAGGCAAGAGAAGGAGCACGTCTTGTTTGAGCTCAGAACATGTATACGCACAAAAGGATATATTTCAAAATGGTTACAGGACAAAGAAATATAAGAGAATGCAGAGTTTCTGCACCTGATTTCAAATAGACTTCACTTACCATTAACGGAAAGAACTCTAAACACTAACAGACTTTGGTTTACTTCTAAAGACCTTCTCTTATGGTTTAGTACTACTACTTAAGTGATCTGCTTTAGACTAAAAAGGATTGGTATCAGTTCTGTGTTACACAAACCCTTTTCAGCTACTTCTGTTACAGACACCAACTAAAAACACTACATGGGTTTTTATCCTAAGGTCTTTACATGTTGGAGAAGTTAAAACGGATGATGGAAATATGATCAAACCGATAATTAGTAGGAAAATGTTAATATAGTCTGTATTAACTATTAACCCCCTTCTGGTTGTTGTTTCTAATCATCTACTTTCTTCCATTCAAACCGTCCTGGTAGTGGTTGTTCGTTCACAGGATCAAAGTTGTACCTGGGAGAAGAATTCACGGAAGGGCTTAGTTACTGTAGAACAAAACAGATCAGAACAAACGGTAAACTCATAACCAAAAGAGTTAGTTACTGCATAACCGAACAGATGAAACAAGAAACTCATACTTCTCAATGAATTGCTTTAGTTGCTCTTCTTCAGCACCCGAGAAAAACTCGTCCATTTCAGGTGTACTTGGTAGGTGACGATGGCTGCCCGACAAACTCTCTTCTCTCCGGTTGCTGTTGTCAGTTATACCATTGTAAAGCTTTGTAGACGATCCCGGGCTTGTGATCATTTCAGAATCTCTTATCAAACTGCATGGTGTGGATTCCCTTGTGGTCCTGTTGAAGCTGAGAGTAAGTAAAATATTACTTTCATTTCATACAATGCTTCCAAGAATAAAAGCAATTAACTGTGTTTCCTCAATTAGTAGCAAATGCCAACAAACTTTATTGCCTACAGTTCTAGCTAAAGCTGATCCAGTAATGTTCTACCGAAAAAATAAAGTGAACTCTTATTGATTTGTGGTTCAAATATCAAAAAGCATAAACAAAAGACGTAACTCCCAATGGATATTTGCGTCAGAAATGCTTGAAAAGTTTATAAAGATACAGAATCAAAGTTGATGATTAAAAATATACTTAACAAGATGTAGACCTTAGGTTGATCTGAATGTACCAAACAGCAAGAGAAAAATATTGAAGAAGAGAAGAAACAACTCTCTCAAGAAAAGAAATAAATTGATTTGTATATATTTTTCCCATGGAAGAAGAGAGAAGAGTCTTGTGTGTCAGAGATGGCATCATATCACACAGAAGGTTAAAGAAAACATTTAATTTCAAATCGGAAACAATAATTGAAAAAATTCAGTATCAATTAAGAAAAATAGAAGAAAATTGTTTTCCTTTTTTCTTTCTCTAGTTCAAAAAAAGTGATTTCAAATGACAAGCGGAAAATCATAATTCAGTACCACAAATTTTCTCAGGAACAGAACAGAGTCATCTGCCAGTAGAAATCAAATCCACAGGTTAAATCAGCTGTGTAGCTTTAAAAAACTGAAATCCCACTCCCCACAGAAAAAGGTGAAATTGAAAGAGTAACATTGAGGGGAAATTTAGGAATAAGAATGAAAAAAAATTATACCTTTCACTGCCTTCAAACTCGAATATTTTTCCCCCAAATGAAGTTTCAGCACATGGAGATTTGTTGATTTCGTCATTCAATTCCTTCTCTTTCCCACACACAGCACTTTCAGCAACTGAATTTGACCTAGACCCGTCACCAAGAGACCCTGGAATTGAACTAACGAAAGAGACCAAATTTTGGGAATTAGGGTTACGATGGCGTGTCTCTTTCCTCCGGTGCTGGTTTCTCCGTTTGCTCGAGCGAATCACGACAATTGGAGGCTTTTTCTGGAGCCGACGACTCCGTAGCTGAAGATACGAGCCACTACAATCAGTCATCTGCTGTTTCTGCTTCCATTTCGACGGCAGATTAGGAGAAGGAGAAGAAGTCGGTAGCGAAGAGGAAGAAGAGGGTTTTTGAAGGCGGCGTTGGAGAGCTAAGGATTTAGCTCGAGTAAGAACACCAAACGAAGAAAGAGAATCATCCATCAAAGCTATGGCTTCTCCAGCAATTTTGCTCTTCTTTAAGTATTTCCCCATTTTCTAAAGCTTTTCATGGAAAACTGAGAGAGAGGAAAATAAAAGGGTTCGATGATTGGGAGGTGTGAGAAAAACGGAGTTAGGGCTGATGAAGATGATGCTGTGTGGTGTCACTCTCTGTCTCTTTTTTATTTCCTTTTTTCTCCTTTTTTTTAAAAGTTTGTATTTTTAAAATTTTATTTTCTAAATTTTTTATTATTTTCAGGTGGCTGCTTCTACGCTACTGCGTGTGTACTTTTCTAATTTTTTTTAACTTTATCAGTTTATCTATGTTTAATAATTTCGATAATTATAAACACAAGTGATGTGAACTTTTTTTAAAAGAGAGATAAATGATGACACATAATTATTATTATTATTTATTTGGAAAAATCGCATAAAAAACCTCGAACTTGGGAGCCACTAACACTTTAAACTTTGATATTTTTTCGGTGTCATTTTAAACCTTTAAAATTATAATTTTACTATTTGTAACACTGAAATTTAGAGCTTATTACTGTCCGTTAAAAAGAACTAACAGAACATAAACGGAATTTAACAGACGTTAAGAAAGATATAACCTCCGTTAAGTGGAATTTAACCCCGTTTAATTTAATTGAACACGTGGGTTTTAGTTACTTCAAGTGAGGGAGTTGTCGAAGGACATAATAGATTAGGGTTTGTGAGAAGGGAAAAATTGGGGAAAATTGAAGGAAGAGTGAATTGGCCGAAATTGAAGAAAGAACAAGGTAAGAATGGTGCAAAACGATGTTAATTGGTCCGAATTTGCTTGCGATTTAAAGGGGGTCGATTTCGATTTTGGTTTTCGTTTAATGTGGTTGAGTTTCATGATTTCGGGTTTTTATTTTCCTTTTGAATTTCTGGGTTTCGGGTTTCGTTTTGATGTCGTTGAGTTTGTGAGTTTAAGTTTTGGAGTTTCTGGGTTTTTGAAGTTGCTTGGAATGAACTTTAAAAACCGATTTAGAGGTTTAGAGGTTTGTTGGATTTAGAGATTTGTTGGATAAATCCGAGGCTGATAGCGATTTAGAAGTTTGTTGGATTTAGAGGTTTGTTGGATTTAGAGGTTTGTTGGATAAATCCGAGGCTGATAGTGATTTAGAGGTTTGTTGAATTTAGAGGTTTGTTGGATTCTTCGATTTAGAGGTTTAAATGTTGTCGTTTCTGGATTTATTAAGTTTCTGAATTTATGTTGTTTGTTGGATTGAGATATGTGTAGTGGAGTTTTATGGTTTTTATTTGACAATGAATTACTTCATTTTTTCAGTGAAAATATCTCATATTGGAAGTTCTTCAACAATAGAATGCAAAAGTGAGAATGTTGTGTTGTGTAATTGCAACCGACCAGCAAAAATATTGAAAGCTTGGACTAATGTCAATCTTGGCCGAAGGTTTTACACTTGTAGAAGGCGTCAAATTTCTGAAGGTTACGAGTCTTGCAATTTTTTCTGTTGGTATGATTTGGAGAAACCGCACGGGTGGCAACACATTGTTTTGTTGGAGGCAAGAGATATCATGGCTGAACAAAGAGAGGAGATAAGAAATTTAAGAGAGACGGTAAGAACGCTAACTAGTGATCTTGAAAATAAGATGGTAATGCCGAGTTCAATAATGGATGAAGTGAAGCAAAAAAGTTTAGAATGTGAAGCACTCAAGCGAGAAGTATTGATAATAAACTAGAGGAGTCGGATGTTGCGGAACGTTTTGGTTTATTCAACTTTTTATTTACCACCGTGATTAGATTTGTGTTGGGAATTGTAACAATGTACTATCATTGAAAACATAATTGGAATGTATAGTTTTAAACATAATGTAGTATTTTAAGTTGAAAACAATGGAATTTGTAGTTTTAGACGGTCGGTAGTAGCATTCACCATTATGTTCAGTTGGTTAAACAACATGCAAAATGAAGTGGGCGGCTGCAAAACATTCAATCAACATTACAAAATAACAACATAACAATTCGTTCAATGTCATAAGACTTTGTTCACAAACAGAACGAACAAAATGAAGTAGTTCAGCATGATCTATGTAGACAAAGAAGTATGTTCTGAGCAAGAATGTTCCACAAATACTTCCACCTCACCAGCTAGTTCCGCAAGCAAACTTAGATCTAGTAAGTCATCGTCTAAAGGTTCTAATGCATACTGAATGTTTGCCATCGTTTCACTCACTTGTTTGTACCAAATGAAGTTGATTGGTGCAAAAAATTTCTCAGCCACAATCAGGTCCTCAAATCTCTGCCAACGAAGATCAGACAACTTCCATACAATTCGTTTATGTCCCAATTCTTCTAAATACTCGTAAGTGCCATCTTCTTTTCTCATGAATCCACTATAATGGATTATGAGTTTAACCATTCCATCATCTCTGCAAATAACAAAAGAACAAACACTTTAATCGGTTTGTCCCTCAACTTATAACCATTACATCTTAGTGTATTTTCTATAACCAAGTTAATACACAAATAAATCAAAGAAACACATAAACCATACAACTAACCCAAACACTAATATTTACTTGAATGTAAAATCAAAGAAACACATAAACCATACAGCTAACATATGACAAAGCAAATACCACCTAAAAAGCAACAAATAAATCAAGAATGGAACCAAAGATTTTAATTTTAGGCACACGACAAGCTGAACCGAAGGGTGTTTTATTATCTCTAACCGAGTGAAGAACCAAATAAATCTAAGAACTCTAAAAAATACATCTAAGAAACAAAGACCTCACAATTTCCTCCTAATGAATCGATACACATAAACTATGATACAAGCAACGATTTTATCAATATTTATGAAACAAAACTTCAAGATTATGATAATATTATCTCATCTCTTTACGAATTCACAACTGGAAATTATCTCTTTACCAATCATCTATTTACGAATTAAGAAAACTACGAAGACAAATCCTTAACTTCCTCTATTCCATCCATCTTCTTGGGCAAATAAGATACCATAACTGTAAAACCCTAAATCTTCCTTATCTCCTTCAAATTTTCGATTCAAACCCGATAAATGTACCGTAAATGTCAAACCCTAAATGAAACACACTTTCTATTCAAACCCGACATATTGCAAACCCATATTTCGAATAGATGTTCATAATTGAACACCAACAACTCAATCATATGCAAAATCAAAACAGATATGTTCAAAAACCACATTCAATTCAAAATCTAACTCAAAATCACCGACGAATCGAATAAATCGCAAACCCTAAATGAAACACACTTTCGATTCAAACCCGACAAATTGCGAACCCAGATTTCAAATAGATTTTCATAATCGAACACCAACAACTCAATCATATGCAAAATCGAAACAGATATGTTCAAAAACCACATTCGATTCAAAATTGAACCCAAAATCACCGACGAATCGAATAAATCGCAAACTCTAGAAAAACGCATTCGATTCTTACCTCATTTCAAGATGATTTTCCTCGTCACAAACTTGTCTCGATGCGATTGGGAACAACGATTGAAAACGAACCCGAGAATCTTTCCCTTTCGAAATTTTGAAGAACCAAATCGAAGAACCCTAAAATCCCTTTTTCGTTTTCTACGATATGTGTTAAGTTAAACGGAGTTATGTTATGTATTACGGAGTTAGTTTAAATTAAACAGTGTTATGAGGTCCGTTATAGATATTTCATGGATTGTAAACGAAAGACAACATCATGGTTTATACTGCAAATGTACAAACTTAAGGATTTAAAATGACACTGAAAAAATATCAAGATTTAAAGTGTTAGTGGCTGCCAAGTTCGAGGTTTTTTATGCGATTTTCTCTTATTTATTTATAAAGATGCTATTTCTAGTAAAAACTTTAGTTTTAAGTAAAAATATTAATGTTCGCTTCAAATAGATGTTCTAATCCGAGAATTTACGAATCAAAAATTTTAAATCATTAGTTGAAAAACTGTGGTTGGATTTGAATTCTATTAAAATTTATTATTGAATAACAGAAATAAAAAAATATTGTGAAAGCCAGTGTTTCTTTTATGGTCTATTTATAATATGTATTCCATTAATCATTTTAATATCCTAACTAGATTTTTAAAATTATTCACAAATTATAATTTATTAATAAATATAAATTAAATATTTAACTTTTATTTAAAATTACTTTTAATACTAATTTTTGTATATACAAATTAAGAAAAGAAAAATAATTATTTTTAACGAATTTAATAGTATTTTTTTGTTAGTTTAATAAAATATATTAATTCTCTAACCAAATTAACAACAACGATATAATTGTAATTATTCTAATAAGTTAAACTCATTTATATATTTATTTTAAATTTACTGTAGTGATGACATGTTAGTACGGTATTTCTATTAATAACACGTCAGAGTAAGGTTATTTTCTTAAAATATTTCTCGATAATATATTAAAAATTACGGTAATAACTTAAATCTATTTCTATTTATTTGAAATTATTTATAAATTAACGTATAAAAAATTTAAAGAAATAAAATTATTTTTTTTACAAATATAATAGTATTTTTTGGTTAGTTAAATAAATTATATTTATTTTCTAACCAAATTAATATCAGTGTCATGTATTATAATTATTCTAGTCTTAAATTTTTTTATATATTTAATCCAAAATTCGTTGTGTTGTTGATACGTCAGCATGATATTTTTGTTATTAACATGTTAGGATAAAATTACTTTATTAAAAAGTTTATCAAAAAATATATTAGAAATTCAAAATATATTTCGTTACTTAAAAACTTGTAATTCATTATACGAAGAAGGGTTTAGCTCATTATAAGAAAATTATTGAACAATTTGGTCGGTCTACAGAAATAAGTTATCTCACTCTTTTTAACACTAGACTAGAGATCACAACAACTTAGAAAAAGACAAATCCAAAGTGAGATCATAAAACAAAGATTGGGATTATCACAACTCCCTTTGCTTTTGACGCACACAAACCCATTAAACACCAACTTATTGATGTAAACAAAGAATTAGACTTAAAAATAAATGTCATGAAGAACTTAGGAATATTTCTACTTCCAAATCTTTACGGATTTGTCATGACTTGCAGACGCCATCATTCCAGTCGAAGGCGATTGGGCTAAGGCAGAGATCACACACTCATGTGCCGGTATCGTCATACATTTGTTCTCTATTGTGTTCCACAGCTCCAGTGACTGTCACAGATTCGTTTACCAACTTTTAAACAACTAAGAGGCATAATCATCTCATCAAGCAAGTAAACATGAGAGACTCTACGATATTGTTCGACACAGGAACATAGAAATCATCAGATGTTTGGGGCATGGGGATATAGATATTACCTGGTAGCCACCGATGACCAAGAGATTGGGATGGCTAGGATGAAAAACACAAGAGTGGAACTTGTTTCCACTGGAACTGAGCTCGTGGATACAATCTCCTGAGCTCAGTGACCATAATTTTACTGAGTCTTCGCTAACAGAAGCTACCAAATCTCCATTTGTGTTCCAACAAACAGAATGCACATTTGAGGAATGTCCCTGACAGATCACAAATAAACCAAAATAGAAGACGTTAGCGCAGTGCTGAATGGATGGGTGAATGAGTGACGAACTGACGATGAACAACTCTGACATCTTTACATCAAACAAGTCAACACAATGGACTTGGAAGATTCATAAGTCTTTAGAGTAGAAAAAGACTTTCTTTTTTTGGTGTCAAAAGAAAAAAAAATCTTAAAAAGTATCTGAACTGGGGAAGTCAAAAATATAATCATAGGATTTTACCTTTAAAACGTGGACCCGTCTGTCACCTTCAACATCCAGAATTGACACAGTATTTTCCGAAGCAGCAGCAAGCAATTGTCCAATTCTTGGCTGGAACCGTACTTGGGTGCTACCCCCCTGTGCTTGGAAAATTCAAAGATTAGAAAACATAGTTCAATTTGGGGAGAAGCCATAAGAAAGTTCAGGGGCTTGCCTTTAAACCATGCATGCAGGAAGAAGCGTTGATGTTCCAGAAGCGAATATCATTGTTGCTATCACAAGAGCAGAAAATCTCGGTTTTCTTCGGGTGAAAATCAAGGGACATTACAGGTGCAGTATGACCAGAAATTGTTCGTAGGTAGTAACCAGGCTGCACAAATTGGTAGAAGTTAATCACAACATAACAGGAAAAGCGGCTGCAACTAAAGGAAATACTAACATCAGAAGCATCCCAGATTTTGATAGTTTTGTCAAATGATGATGTCGCCAGTTGAGTTGAATTAGGTCGGAAGCGAACATCTGTGATGATATGACCATGTTCTTCCGGAGTGCTCTCAGTTTGTAGTGTTTCCATGTTCCAAATGAAAACCTACCAACAATAAGAAATCCACATTATCTATTTTTATACAATCAAGATCTGACCTACCTATAAATGATCTATAGATGTTATGGTACAATTTTATAAGCAAAATGTATGCTCCCTTCTCAAAGATTAAGATGCTGCACCTTTTTATCATGTCCAGCGCTAGCCAACAATTTCCCATCAGATGAGAAATTACAGCAGATCACCTTACTGGCACTTCTTCTTATTGAACTAACTTCACTGAAACTAAAACCTGAAACAAGAGAAAGGACCATGCTTACTATATCTATCTACTAATACCAGATTTAGCCTGAGGGGGAGAGAGAATACCTTTTGAGGTTTCGGCATGCTCAGAAGGGTTCCGCTTTAGGGTGCTAAACAAGCCTCCTCCATCTCCATCATCTTGGGACAAAAACGATTCTACATTATCTTCTAGGGCTCCGACATCTCCAAATTGTTCCATGTCATCCTGCAGCTATTAATTATTGTCATAAGAAAGCATTTACATTTACAAAAACACAACTGCATGCTGCATCCAGATGATACTAGCACAAAGCTAGATTGTTGTTACGATTCTCCTGAGGAAATTAAGAAACCTACCAGTTGGTTCGCTGATGATGCAAGACCACCAATTCCATCAGAACCATACATCATCGGTCCTTTTGGCATGCTATTCACATGCTGCATGCTACCAGTTATAGCAACTCCATCAACAGGGGTATGCGTTGATGGAGTTGACGGCTGCGAGTTGGATGGGCCAACCGTGTTTCCTGTCCCTGTACTGTTAGCAGGACCAGAAGAGGAAGGTCCCTTTCTTTTGCGATTGTTCTACCAAAGACATGAAAAGGAAGTTGTGGCTCAATCATCTTACACACTAAAGAATATATGAAGCTGATTCAAACCACATGACTGATGAGGCACTGAGACTTGTGGAATTAGATCCCATAAAAATACCTGTTGTGATTGTTGTGATAGCAGGGGATCCTGTTGCTGAGAAGAAGATTGCTGTACTGGCGGCATGTTGATATGCTATAGACAAACAAACAAGCAAAGGAAAAAGGGAAAATCAGAAATCTTAGCAGTGAAGTCCCCACATTTGCTAGTAAACAGCTATTCATTCCAGATAATTTTTCTCGACTGAGGTTGGCACGTGGTTAGCAAGGAGAAAACAAATTGTGTTCCCTAGATAGATCTATATTAGGATAACACAAACACATTATCTTACGGATTTTTCAAATGATGAGTGATAGCAGTTCCAAAATACTCATAAGAGTGAAATTTTAAAACATAGTAGTAGATAGACAATTATCAAAAAATGCACACAAGAACAGACGTAATGATCCAATATCACCACCTAACGGAACACAAAAAATGAGATGCTCAATGTCGAAAAATCTCTCCACCACCCCAGAGGAAAAAAATTCTTACCTTTGACGAACTTGACTGCATTGGGGAACCAATAGTTCCATCATTTGCATTTTGTTGGCTATCTTTCGGATTCATGTTTCCTCTAGGTAACCCAGTAAATCTTCGAGGGTCAATATCGCCATACATGGAGGAATTAGTCATATTTCCTTGCGCTTGAACCTGAGCCAAGATCTGTTGTTGTTGCTGTTGCTGCGGAGAGAGCTGATATTGACTTTGATTTTGTAAGTAACTTTTCTGAACTTGAGGGCCTAAACCCGGTCGGATTTGGTCGATGCCCTGTAACATTTTTTCAAAAGACAGTGAAAACTGGGCTTGAAATGATAAACAGATAAATCCTGAAAAGAATCTCAGTGACTTACAGTTAATGGCCATCCCTTTAAAGGAAGACCACCCACTCCAGGATTCAATCCTTCACACGGAAAACATACAACAAAACATAAGAGTTCATCTAACAAATTGTAAACAAAATTTCATGTGGGGGCATAAGCATATCACCCTGTGTGATTCACCATAAAATCTTTTAGAATATAACAGGGAAGAATTTGATAATTTTGAGTCCAAAGGTAAATTAGTTGCCATGGAACGCATGTTACATGTATTTACCACAATTTTCTTTTAGGTGAGTGAACACTTCAGTATACATAACATTAAATTTATTTACCTGCACTCCCCATCCCAGGCTTTGATTGCAGAATTCCCTGGCCGTACACTGTAGAAGGATCCACTGGCAGTTGCCTTGGGGATGTACCAAGATTAACTTCACTTTTGATTTCCTGCACGTTCAAGAAATTCAGATGCACACCAAAAAATATGTGATTGGGGACTTGTCAGTAAGATGATTTGAAAAGTCATAAAATAAGGTCTGTAGTAGTACTTACATTGGTCTGCTGAGTTCGTGACTGAATTTGCTGCAGTGCTGCTGAAACACCTCCTTGATGATTTCCTTGGACCATCTGACTGTTTTGGGGCAGAAAAAAAGACAGGATGAGTAGAGGTCAACGGAGGAAAGATGCCTGCACAAAATGAATCCGAGCCAATTTACCCATGATGGTTTGTTGTTGATTTAAGAAGGGCCATCCTAGCATCAAGATTGGGTTGGGATGTCTCCGTGTTCATTGGATTTGGCTGCTTCATACGTTCTTCGTACATTTTTGCAGCCAAAGCACTGGCATTTGACTGCCCAAGCATCCCTTCAGAACCAATAGCATTCATTGGACCCCCTAGAGACGGATGATTAGGGTCCCTACGCTGCATTTGAGCTTGCCGCATCAACTGTAGTTGCTGCATTTGTATTTGCTGCTCCTTTGCTTTACCTTGTTGTGCCTAAATTAGAAAGCTAATGGTCAGTTATCAAAGTGAAAATTGAAAGAAAATTTCCATATCTCCAGATACCTCTATATAAGCTGCAGCAGCCTCTGAGTGTTTCTCATTAGTCCTTGCAATGAAGATGTCCCAGAAGACAGACCACCACTCAAAGAGAAACCCTCCAGGAGCATCAATTGCTATATCATTCACACGACACAAATTCACAACGAGTCAATCATTTAGCTTAAAAAACCGATTCACAATGAAATAAAAACAACTCTGACAAGATATACTGCAGAAACAAAAACAAATACTACAGTATTACAACATCAAGGTATTCTTAGTCCTAACAGACACCACCAGGAGGTTACTTTACAAAAGGGTTAAGAACAAAGTCAAAGAAGCAGTTATTACCAACTGGATCCGGCGAGACCTTCCCTTCTGTCATAAAAGACTTGGCAGTATTATGCAGTTTCTTCTTCACCAAATAATCATATATGTAAACGTCAAGCCTGCAAAACAAAAATATGATAAATGAAAAGTTAAGAAAAAGAAATCTGGGAACTGAAATTTTGGTTATTAAATACAATCACTTACATCTTGTCAGCTTCCCAATTACTCTGCGCCATAGCTTCAGCCCGAGATCGAGCTATAACTAGTTTAAGTCAATATTTGTTTACAAATGATTTGTGACTCGGAATTTCGCTTGTTAACAAACAAAACTAACCTGAACAAGCCCAAACAAATCAGAATTTTTCCGGTAGATCAAAACCCTAATTCAATCTTCAAAAAAATCTTTATCTTCAGAGATCAAGCATTGCCGCTGCACATACAGAGAAATTAGAGAGAAATCGACAAAGTAAATCACTTCTACGCCAACACGACTGCGAGGATTCGTCGAATTGCCAGAGAAATAATCAAATTCATATCTGAACGGATCAAAAGTCAATTAAAAGAGAAAAAGGGTTTTCAGAGATTCCAGTGAATTGAATTCACCTGTAGCTAAGACTAAATCGATCATGAAACCCCAGGAAGAGAGAGAGAGAAAGCGATCAGATAAAAGGGTTGAAGAGTTTAGGAGACTTGAAGATCAGAAAAAAATCTTATAGAGCTTTGGTTTAATGCTTGGGTAAGCTTACGATTCCGTAAAAGTTTACTAATAGGCCTAAAAATGGACTTACAAGCTTCTATAATGGGCCATTTGATTGGTCCATTGGGCCATTTATTTGCTTCGATTATGAAAAGCAATTCGTAGACATTTTAGAATTTAGAAGGATGAAAAACCTAAAGATTATATTTTATATATTCGAGTTTTACCACTAATATTGGAAAAGATTAACCAAAATATAGTATTTTAAATTTTATATATAATTTATTTAGATTAAATAAGTACTTTTATATAATTATTTATGTTATTTTTGGGATTTTAATTTTGTGGTGTTAGATTTGAAATTTTTTAAAAAAATTTGTTATTTTATGGTATTACTGTACTACAAAAACATTTTAGAATTTTTAACACCTTCTTTTTAAAAATATGAAATTCTTTCTCTTCTTTAAAACCTTAGCTTATATGAAATTTTTAACATTTTAAAAAAACTTACTATTTGAAAGATCTATTCATATTTCCAATAATTAATTATAACATATAGTTTTACATATATTCTTTTGTAAAACGAATTTGATATCCAAAAATTCTCTTGGAATTAAATCAAGAATTTGAATTAATTATACGGGTCGAAGAAGTTTAAGAGAAACATATCGTAGCAATTGATGTTGTAAAAGAATGGCAACACATTACCGTAACAAACAAGAAACAACAAATCATCTCTCATTAACACTCTTTGTGCAAAAACAAATCAAATCCATTTTCTCATTACAATTCCGAGTTACATTATTTCAAAAATATTTACATCATATTTATTAATTTCATATTTACATACCCGGTAAAAAATAAAAATAGTTTTACAATCACCAAAGAATATATTTTGTTTAAAGCATTCTTGTTTCTTTTTTTGTTTGATGCATTCTTCACGATCCTCTTTGTAGATCATCTGGATGAACTCCTGAGCACGTATCCAATGAGCTTTGCCTTCTTGAATTTTGATGGTCTGCCTTCAAAAGCAACGAAGGGATTATTCTTCAGCTTCTCCTCTAAAGCTGGAGATTTAGGGTTTGCAGATTCTTTGACTGGTTCAGTCTGCTGTTGATCGACAGATCTGCATGGAATAATTTTTAAAAGATAATCTTTTCTCGGAGGAGGAATCAAGGTTTTGGTCGTAATTTGACCATCTTTGTCTTTGATGCTGTGTCTCGAACGATGAGGACGACCTGTGGCTGCAGTATCAGAGCAAATCTTATTTATACCATCGTTAACTGTTCTGTATGTCTTCTTCATCGTGACGGTCTTACATGCATCACCCATTCTCTTTGAATAATTGCGTGACTTTAGATTTGTCTTTGTTTCTGCCGAATCACGAGTCAGAGATTTCTCACCTTCTTTCTTCTTAGACTCCGAAAATTTGGTCGTTGTCGCTTTGTTAATCTCCTTTGGTTTGTGACTCAAGAGACTCTCTTTTTCTTTCTTTTTAAACTCTGCGGATTCGGTCCTTTCGTTGTTCTTCAACGCTAGATCTGAAGATATTGTTAAAACAGGCTTCTTCGGCTTCAGACGAAGCTTGTTAAGACCAGCTTCGAGAGAGTTGTCTCTTCCTTGTGCATAGAGAATCTTTAACCATGAATAAAACAAGGTTTGAGCTGCTTTACGGATCTCAGGGTTCCTATGCTTTCTCAAAATCTCGAGCTTGATTATTGAACCAGACAATTGAATATCTTCGACTGTAAAACCGAATTTATCGCAATCCAAAAAATATGATCCGGCTAATCTTAAAAAATCGAAAATCCATTTAGATCAAACCATTGGTTTTTTGAAAGAGAAAACAGTTGTTGGTATCAAAACGACCATTTTTAATATACTATTTGAATAAAATAATTTTATTTTAACGTGTTATTAACAAAAATATCATTAGTATAATAAATTTTAAATAAATATATAAATTGATTTAAATTATTAAAATAATTATGTTATTATTATTAATTTAATTGGAGAATCAATATTTTTTTATTAATCTAACATAAAATATTATTAAATTCATAAAAAATAATTATTTTTCTTTTTTTAATTTACATATACAAATATTATTATTTAAAATAATTTTGAAATTAAAATTAAAACTAAAATTAAATAAATATTTATTTTATATTTAATAATAAATAATATTATTAAATTTACGAATATTTTTCTTAAACATATATAAATTTAGTTAGTTCAGATTTGACGTAATATATTGGTCAAAGGGGATAAGACTATTGACTTGGTTTTCTTAGTACAATCTTTTTCGTCACGTATATGTGTTTAATAAATTGAGAATTGTATTGGTCGGTTTACCAAACAAACCTAATTTCTCTAACGTTGTTCCGGTTTCCACTGACTTTAAAAATAAATAAAATAAGAAAAATTCGATTTGCCCTCTGGAAAATAAAGTTAAAGAATAAGTGTGTTTGTTAATTCATGACGACGGAAAGGGAAATAGTTAGTTGTAAATCTCAAAACAAAATATTCTCTACATTAAACTTTTTTTAATTTAGTTGTAACTTTTTATTAGTATATATCCTTTCTTTTTCTTAACATGTAAATATTCCCATAAGGAACGGAGTAAACTTTTGCCTGGGAAAGATAATTATTAAAATCCTTATTGATTACAAATATTTGAATTATTATTAATTTATAATTACAAAAGTGTGCATAATAGAATAAATTATACATTTATCACTAATTATATAAAGAATCTAAATATTCATTGTTTTGAGAACAAGAAAGTAAGTAATATCTTTTTTTTTTTATCAATTTTCAACAAAACATAACATTATTTTAGTCTATAGAATTATTTGACTAACATTAAAAAAAGGATGGTTCGTAGGTGTTATGGTGCGTAGTTGGAATAAACTCTAGAAACGTAGCAATTAATATCATATGTCCTCACGCGGTTCTACTAAACCGACCTTCTTCTTCTTCCCTTATATATACGTAACTATATTTTCATAAGCTTATAACAATCCATATCATTCACTTATACATATTTACAATCTTTATCAAAGAGAAATTACAATCTGTTCGAGAAGATGAGCCAATACAGCAAAACCCAATCTGCAGGTTTGTTTTCTTACAAATTAAGCATATTTTGTAATCGTATTCTTGAAAATTAATGTGAAAATCTAACCAGGAACTTATACTACGCCACCTGTGTCTACCGGTCCGTACGTAGCACCGCCACCGGCTGGTTACCCAACGAACGACACGAGTCATGCCACGGTGGCTCCGATCGAGACGAAATCGAAGGGTGATGGATTCTTGAAAGGCTGGTTAGTTTTTTTTAATTCGTTCGGTTAAATATCAAACCGGATCGGTTTATTGTGTTTTGTGACGTAATTCTGATTATTATTTTGATTCTTGATTGCAGTCTCGCGGCTATGTGTTGCTGTTGCGTTCTTGACGCTTGTTTCTGATTCGGAGAAACTCGTTGGTTTTATTTGAATTTCATGGTTTTTTTTTTGTATTTTTTCTTTGTTGAAATATATATGTGTGGGATTCGATTAGCTTATGGTATTTGGACCTCTTATTTGTTAATTCATTTGATTTGTATTCTGGAGTTTATAAATTTATGCTAGATTTGCATGTTGACTTTGATAACAATTAGTCAATGGACTGGGATGGATATTAATAACTATATAGGCTGGAATTAAAATACTATGAAAATATTGAGGTGATATTGAAATTATTAACAAAGCGATAGTAAAAATTGGGGTGAGATTGAAAATACTGAAAATCGTTGAGTATAAGAATGGCCTGCGAAAGCGACTTCTCGAAACCCAGCAAAGTTGTGATTCTCTAACAAGGACGATACGCCGAGGAAAAGGCTGTGAGTCGTGAATACCTTCGACGACAGTAACCAGGAGAAGCCGAACGGTTACTGCTTCGTCGTCGGATTAAAGAAGTACCTTAGCAAAGTCATCCGCTAAGATTCGGCGAAGAAATCGCGCGCCAAGTGCTTCGTTAAACTCGTCAATTACCAGCGTGTAATGCCACACGTTGGATTTGAATCTCAAGCACGTGGTCAACGGAGACGCGATCTCGTCCATAGACAAGGAAAGTGACGACCCTCAAGGAAGCGAAGACGAGGTTCGAGGCGAGGTTCAAGTCTGGGAATAAGAATCAGTCAATGATTGTGTTTTTTTAATGGGGTTTGAATTTCTTATGATAAAAATTCAATCTTGTTTGCAGCTCCAGATGATTTGATTATCTTCTGGTTAATGAAAACATCCATTTATTCTCAAGTAAAAACAATCAGTGTTTGGTGTTGTTAATGCATACAACATGATACAAGTAGTTTTAACACGAATAAAAACCCAAGCTTCAATGTATATTGAGTCTTCTCGCGCATAGCCATTGCCTCGATGTCTGAAGATCATCTTCCACACTCATTGGGACATGCCATGTTCCATCTTCAGACTCCTGCATCACAATCCACCATTCAAAATCATCACTATGCAAAATGCAGACAAAAAATTATGTGCATTTGAGTTTGTGTAAGCAGAAAATCGACCTGTATAACAATGGAGTATGGAGGTGGCATATGCAGTGCAAGTCCATCTTCTCTCGACACAGATATCCGAACCTGCGACATTGAAATCAATGCAATCAAAGATTATATATAGATACATACATGCATATTCGTATACATTCATATTATACATACCTGATGCTTCTCTTTCCAACTTGGGAAGAAACTGTTTCCCAGTAACTGAAAGAGATGGTCTCTCATCTCATCGTTTGTCACCAATAAACACTTGCAGCTTACAGCAGCGTAAAGCCAATACCTAGAAACAGAGTTTTCCACAACAAAATTAATTATCGCAGCACCAATGGATTGTCTTTTCGAGATCAATACACAAACTAAGGAAAAAAAAAACAAATACCAATCATCGTTCGAGCCAGGAGGAGTAGAATAGAGAGCACCAGCGTTCTTCCATTTTTCTAGCAAGGCTCTGTTTTTAGGGTAAGTAGCTGGACCTCCGTTTACACGACTCTTGTGCAGAATTACAAGTGGTAACCTTTTCGACGGACTAATTTGTTGACACCTTTGGACAACATTGTTAAGCTAGAGCAAGAGATGGAATTACATAAGCTAAAGTAAACAAGTAAGGATCTTGAGATCGGCATTAGAATGAAAAAAAGTTCAGAATCTTCAGATCACCTGGAAGAAGCTGAAGTTCCGCTGTTTGGCTAAGCCTATGTTGGCTCCATCTATCACGGCATCAAATGGTCCATGTCTTTCCAGCCATTCCTGCCATAAACCGAGTAAAAAACAAATCACTTTTTTCATCTTTGTTTTACATAATTTTACTATCATCCAAACGAAAAAAAATTATTACCTGAAACTGATTAAAACTTGCTTTCACTTCTCTTTCACAGGCCAATCGGGTCAACGATGCAGCAAAGGTCTCTGTCTCAACCGGATTGATATCAATACAAACAAGCTTCTCTTTGCAACACTTACAAACACCATTATCATCCATCTCCGTTCTTGTCACACTCCATTTGCCAGTCCCAAGCCATCCTTTCCCATGCCACCCACCACCACCACTAACAACCCCATCCCTTATTTTCTGCACATCCCATTTCTCAATTCCAGCTTTTGCAGCTGCTTCAGATTGAAACCATTCCTCGATAGTTTCAAAAGTCGATTTAGAAACCTGTCTCACCAAATTTCTCAGTCGCTGTAACGTCTCATAGACCTTGTCTGCGTTCTTCGTATCAATACTAACTTTCAAGAGGGCAGCAAGTTCTGGCTCTTCAGGGACTACCTCTGATTCTACCAAATGTGCATCGACTTCGTAAGCTTTTTCTGCATCACCCTTCCTACAGAAACCAAAAAGGGCTGGTCCATAGGATCTCAGCCTAGGTTGAATACCGAAGGCTTTCATTTGTTTCACCATATCGAAAGCCATTTGTGGGTCATCCTTTGCAACTGCGAGTCTAGCACCGTTTGTGAATGTAGCTTCATTGGGAACTACTTTGTCAACAATCATTTGCTTAAATATATCAAAACCCCTACTAAGTCCTGGATTGGGAGAAGTTTCTGTTGCTGCTTCAGCCAATGAGCATACATAGAGTAACACATTATAATGGTACTGGCTGAGCTGCACGCCATTGCGTTTTGCCTCATCATACAAGCGAAGGGCTTCCACGACATCACCATTTCTGGAGCACATATCGAGCTTTTGTTTCAACAGTGTTTCAGGAGACTGTTGAATAGCTTTCTTCTTTGATTTCCTCGATAAGTTTTCAGAAGGTGAAGCTGCTGACTGTTTAGCAGCGTGGGGCATGGTGCATAGATGTCTTTTGTGCTCAATAAGAATAAGTTGTCTTTGGATGCTTTTGAATGGTACAGAAGTATGGTACCCACGAAATGGGGAAAAGCTACGATGTGGAAGAGATGGGATTCTAAGAATCAATACAAACAAAGGGCAACCTACCCGTGAAAGGGAAGCAGTAAAACTAGTTGCACGCAGCATAACTCGTAAGCTGTTGAAAATTTTAATTTCCAATCCAAATTACTGCAAGAGACAGGGAAACATACTCGTGAAGGTATGTCAAGAACTAGAAGCACCAACGAAGTTCCAAATCTGAGCTGTCTGCACTTCTTCTTAACCAACACATCTTCATATCGAGAAAAAGCTTCAATACCAACCAGAAATCGACGACAGTGGTTATGTAAGGCCCATTACCATATATCTAAAACCTAGTCAAGAACAAAACTTTAGAAAAGCGTTATGTACTAATGTGAGTTATCAGTCAACAAGTGAGTGAAACTATGGAGAAACAACGAAATTGTTCATTGGGTAATATCGTCGAACATGTTGGAAGCAGTTCATACGAATTTTGAGAGAAAAAAAAACATACTTCGCACCAGAGAGACTGTAATTCAGATGGGAAAATGAGAAAAGATAACAATGAAGACGTACCCAGTCTCTCCTTCAGGATCCACCATGGATTACCCACAAAGGTTAGCAGATTGAGATATAAGACTCTGCCATGGATGGTTTTTTGGACGCTACTTCCCAACGACGCCGTTTAGCTACACAGTTTAGTTTATTACTGTCCAAACCAAATAACGGGAAAAGTAATTAAACTAGGGCTTTGAGAGAAATTAGGGTTTTTACTTTTTGGTTTACAAACAATGCTAACTTATTTACTTTTAATCATTTTTAACCTAGCACTTTTGGAGAAGTTTCAATATCTTTTTAACAAACTTGAATCATTCTTTTACGTCTGGTTTGTGTTTCTTCTTTGAATTTGTGGGAATGCTTTTTTATTGGGGTTTACTCAAAAGGGACATGATGCTGAATAGGGTTAATTGAATTATGGTTTCTTAATCCCGAGTGTGTTTTATGTTTCAAATTAGCTTAATCACATAGTTCTGCTACCTATATTAAGTGATACAGAAAATGCCTTAATCAATTTGGGATGAACAACATTAAACTTTACGTAATCAAAGCCATTAAATCAGAGAGATTTAAGCTCACCATAGTACTCATGAGCTTCAATTAGTAAAGGTAGGTGTTTTGGGCTAACCGGAAGCTTACGTCAAAGGTTGACCGGTTTAGCTAAACTAAACTGGAGAGTTGGACTACTTCATTTCTCAAGAATACAGTGGTCAAAACAGCGTGTGTGTATGTTCTATCCAAAGAAAGAGGCTTTTTTTGATGAATTAGCACTAACGGTGATGATCAGAGAATGTGAATGTCAAACCAATCTCTACAAGAGCTTGTAGTAGCAGTCACGGCCTGAGAAGAGAGTTCGGTAGTTTCTTCCACAAGGACAGTTGATCTCAACCACAAATGCATCGCCGACTCTGTCCACCTTAACGCCTTCTTTGGAGTCTTTCTGTTGCTCCTCCTCTTGTGACTCATCTTCTGCCTGCACAGCAACCAAAAAACAATACTTCGATACAGAGATTATAATACAACAAAGTGTGTACAATGGGAATATATGTTTCAATCAACAAAACCGATTCATTGAGATCGTTTGATTAGAATCAAACCTTAGGACTGTAATCTTGTTTGACAGAAGAGACTGCTTCGCCGTACTTTAAGAGCTTGTTACACCACTGATCCAATTCACGAACTCCGTCTTTGATAACAAACAGCATCTGATGATGAACAGAACAACATGTGTATCAAAATCTTTAACTCGTGTAGATTCTCAAATGATCAATAGCAAGATGAACAGAATATGGGAAAATTTGCTATAGAATATTGCTGACTTTATTGGCATCAGAGCATTCTGGATTCACAAGATCAGCTTCAGGAACTGCAACGGAGCGATAAGATCCAAGAATAGCCTTGGAAGGTGCCGGTGAAACGTCGGAAACAGACCTCCGGAAGAGAGGTGGCCGTGGCGGCAGAGAAGGTACGATATTACCCGATGGTGCTGTTTCTTGAGGGACACTGCTTCGTATATAACCAGACCCGAATGTAGATGCAACGGGTGACGCAAAAGAATCGGAGAGAGATCGCCTGTAGAGAGGATACGAACGGATTCGCGTCGGATTGCATTCCATAGGAAGCGGTACCTTCGAATACCCCATGAGATTAGACATATTTTCGTCTTCCTCGGATCGTGGAAGAAACAGTTTCTTGCGTCTGGGCTCGTCGGCTTCTTTCGACTCCGGAGAGAGCCGTTTCACGGGGCTGGTGGTTGCAGCGCTGGAAGAAGAGCCGAAAGATCCGTACGACTGAAACTGCGGAGGAGATGAATTCGCACGGCGGTGATCGGTGGAGCTTCCGAAGCTGTTGAGACGAAGGAGAGAGAGATCAATGTCGTCTTCTTCGGGATCGCAGGAGTAATATGTCTTTTGGGCGTTATCGATTACGGTTTCTGCCATGCTCAGAGTCATTTTCTCTTCTCACTGTACAAAGTTGAATGCCAAAAGAGAAGAAGAGACGATAACTGGAGAGTGGTTTATATAGACGATGCGGGTCGACTTAACCGGATCTATTTTAAACGAATCGGTTCAAATAGATTATGTGGAGCCGCTTCCGAGAAATTGTAAATATGAGTATTATCAATTAACTTCGCCTTAAACAAGACCTGGACAAATGCTTTGACCTACAAAGCAAAGTGATGGCAAAAACAAAATCCCCAGACCCAAAACAAAACAAAACCAAAATCAATATGCATAGAGAAGCAAATTCATCCAAAGCTACGAAAACATCTCTCATGAGCTAAAGATTGATCAAAATTCAAAAACCCCAAAAAACAAAAACAAAAAAGGAGAAATCTTCACATATGAACATCACACCACACGAAAAGACTAATACTTTTTCCCAAGAATTATACCAATGATAACGGAAACCAAAGCCACACCAGAGATGATCTTCACTGTCATGAGATGAGACGTTGAGGCTGTCTGAGTAGTAGTAACGACATTGCCCGAAGAAGAAGGAGATGCCTCTGACTTCTCCTTGCTCCTACGTTTCGTTGGAGAAGAGAAGGACAAGTCAATGTCTCGAGATTTAATACCTACATCCATTGCCTCCTTTTCCTGCAAGTTTTGTTTTGACCGTAAGCAAAGTACATGATGAGGTTTTGAAAACGGGTGGCTTAACCAGAATGCAGGGTTTCTTTCCTTAAATTCACAATTTCATATGAAATTTACGGATCTTATGCCATTTTCCCTTTAGATATTCTAGTATATGCATCTATGTATGTTATCAGCGAAACAGAGTTCTGCTCGGAGATATTATGGCTGACCTTAGCTTTAGCATCCCCCAGCTGCACTTTCTGTTCAAGTTCTTTGACCATTGATTCAAACTGAGCGACTGCCTTTTTCTTTGCTTCAATCTCTTCTTGTGATTGCTTTAATGCAGACTCCAGCTCGGAATGCTTCTGGGAGTGTGCTTGTTGCTGTTAACCAGGAAAAAGTTTTCAGAGATTGATGACAGAATGAGGGACGTTGGATTTGCCCTTTTTTTATAAAGCTCAAGAGTTCTAAAATAACCCAAAGCGGTTAGCTGAGATATATAGACGTCAAACAAAAGAAAGATCATTAACCTGCTCAGCAATGGAACCCTGAGCTGCTCGAAGCTCTTTTTGAAGCTGAATCACTTGCTCATTCAGCACATCTCGGTCACCGGCTTTATGCTCATGTTCCTGCAGTTTTGAGGTCAGTTCTGCCACTTTTACAGACGCGGCAGCTGCATTTTGAACCTGTAGAAACATCATCGTTCAGTAAAATCAGTACTTATATATATATATATCCGACAATAATAATTGAATTTTTACTCTGTTTGAGATGAATGCATTTACCTCCTCTTTCAACTGAGCTTCGACTTTTGTCAAATTCTTTTTAAGTTCTTCGAAATGTGATTCCAAAGCGGACTTTTCAGCGGCCACTGCTCTGATGTTTTCAATCTCGGATACCAGAGTATTAGCTTTAGACCTCTCTGCTGTTAATTGTTCTTCAAGCTTTGCAATAACTGATTGGAGTTCACCCTTGGTACTCTGAAATATCGCATGGACTTGGTTGTTCTCCTCGGCAAGAGAAGAAATCTGCAACATAAAATATGTCATTTTCCCAAAGATTGTAGTAGAAAACAAAACTATGGCACAGTAGATGGTATTAAAGCGTATTTAGATTCAGGGTGCTACCTGTGACTGTAGTTTCTCCCCTTCAGAGGTAAGCTGTGTTGTTAGATCTTCTATGGCTGTCTTTGAAGCCTGGAGATCTTCGGTTGTTTTCTCCTTCTCAGCTTCCAGAACAGAGAGTTTTGAATGCAACTCGCTGGCCTTTGATTCCTGATTGGCTAATTCCTGATTCAACTTTAAATTCACCTCGGCCAAATCCCCGCTTTCTTTCTCAAGCCCGTGGCATTTGGCCTCAAGCTCTTCAATAGCGGATTCAAGATTCTTCAATTTTGATAGAGTCTCTTCAAGCTCAGCTTTTCTAGTATCAGCAACTCCTGATGCATCATGAGCCTGCCTTTTGTGCTCTTCGATTTGGATTTCATGTGTTTTCAGCCTTTCAACCAAGTCCTTATGTTCTTTGTCTTTCTGGTTATACCTTTCAATTGCCTCTTCCGCCTGTTTCATTACAGTTTCCTTCTCCACAAAGCTAGAACCTAGTAACCCTTCAAGCTCTTGAATTTTGATCTTGAGTTGGTTGTTCGTCTCTGCTAGAAGTTCATTCTCTGATGATGACTGCATGGATTTTTCTTGTGCCTGATCAAACTCTTGTTTGAGTTTATCATTAACGATTTCTACAGCAGCAAGTTTTCCCAAAGTCTGATCAAGCTCTTCTTTTAATGCAGAAGATGTGCCACATGCTTCAACCAACTGCACTTCATATGATTTTATTCTGTCCTCGAGGTCTTTCAATTTCTCAGTCAAAGAATTGGCCTCTGAATCTCTGCTAGTGAAATCCTCCATTACCTTTCGAAGTCTATGCTCCGAGTCTTTACTTAAAGACTGATGCAAAGCTTCAAGCTCCATGCTTTTAGTCTTAGCTTCATTCATTTCTATTCCTTTTTGCTCAAGACTCTCTTCAGCAGATTTCAGTTTCTCCATTACTTCGCTTTCCCTTAAGCCAGCTGCTTGCAGATCATTCTCAATACTGTCCAGTTTTCCTTGTGTGATTTCCAATTTATTCCTGAGACTTTCTAATAGATTCTCAGAGTCACTGATCTGCACACTGTACTCATTCACTGTATCTTGTAATTTCATTTTCTCACCCATAACAGCGTTTAGATTTTCTGTCAGTTCTCTCTCGCTATCATTTGCAATGTTTAAAGCAGCTTCAAGGCTCGAACTTTTCACTTGCAATGCCTCTAGTGTGGCTTGAAGCTCAACCACCTGACCCAAGTAGCCTTTGGAAGCTGCTTCAGTGTCCCCACACTTCTTCTCCAGGTAGGTAACTTGCTCTTCAAGTTCCTGAATTCTGTATTTTTCTGTCTGGAGTAGAAGTTCTATGTCTTTCAATCTTGCTTCTGCGTCTTCATGTTTTGACTGTGATGTTTGATATATACCTTCGAGTTCAATGCTGCGCTGGTGAACTGTATTAGCACGGTCTTCATGCTCTGCACCCTTCTGCAAAGCGATCCTCAAATCTTCTTCAAGCTCTGAATTTTTGGCCAATGATTGGTTCAGAGACGATTCAAATTCGGATGCTTTTTCTTGGTATACCTGCATCTGACTAGTTGCCTGTTTCTTCTCTTCCTCGGAAACTTTAATAGCAGTTTTTAGTTCAAATACTTTCTCAGAGAGTTCTTTCAGTTCCTGTTCGGCATCATGGCTTTTCAGTTGTAAAAAGTTCAGTTGCTGCTCAAGCTCCACTTTCTTCTGTTCAGCTAAAGTGAACTGTGTCTCCAGCTCTTTTATCTGTGATTTGGCTACTTCTGCTGCTTGACTAGAGGACCGAACAACATCCTCTAGCTCAATATTCTTCTGGGTAGCAGCTGCTGCTACTGATCCAGCCTCATTATAAAGCTCTTCCAGAGATTTCAGTTTCTGTTCAAGTTCAGAGTTGTTTGACAAAGCTTGAGACAGAAGAGCATTTGCTTTCGTGTAATTCTCCTCTGAAGTTTTCAGTTTCTCTTCTAATTCAGTGCAGATCTCTTTTACTTTTGCTGCATTACTTGTGACCTCTGCTACATCTGCGTCCAGCGCTTCTTTTTCATTCAACACTTCGGCCAACTTCTCATTTGCAGTTCTTAGTTTCTCTTCTTGTTCTTTCGATAAGGATTCTAGCAGTTCCTTCTCTTTGAGTTCTTCCTCAAGCTTTGAATTAATACCTTCCTGGTCAGAAAGTTTGGCCTGAAGATCTTTGGTTTGAACAACCAAATCCTCGAGAACCAATAGCTCTTGCTTGAACTGAATTTCAGAAGCTTTCTTTTGCTCAAGTTCCTTAGTCAGTTCATCAATGAGAGTTTCTGTGGAAGACACTTTTTGTTCTGTCTCCAGCAAACGACATTTTGAAAGTGCCAATTCCTCTTGCACGGCAACCAATTCTTCCGCACTACTCTTTAAGGCTGCTTCAACTTTTTCTTTCTCAGAAACCTTATCATTCAGCTCCATGATTTCTAGTTGTAGGGACGCCAATTTTTCCTCCATTTCCTTGGCATTCTCTTTCATTGATTCAAGCAGCTGTGCAAATTCCAAAGCCTTCTGCGTCTCAGAGTCAGCATGCGCAGTGGTTTGCTTATGCAGCTCTTCAAATTTCTGAGCCTCTTCAGCTGAACGATTTAACTCCTCCTCCAACTGCATTACCTTCTTTCGTGAATTCTCGATTTCTATGCGCAATCCATCAAAAGCTTCCTTAACTTCAGTTATTTCCTTATCTTTGGCATCACGCGCCTGCAAAGCATCTTCCAAGGACTTCAACTGAGAATTGTGCCTCTCTTCGCCTTCAACAATTTCTTCTTGCTGCTTCTTTTGGACAACTTTGAGCTCTCCATGCTTCTTTTCCGTTTCTTCTAACTTCTCTTTTGCAGACAAAAGCTCATTCTTCAAGTGGGTATTCTCAGATTCATACTGCTTCAGTTTCCCTGTTACACTTTCCAATTCGAGCTCTAATTCCTTCGCCTTTTCTTGTGATTCATGTAGTTCTCTTTGTGAACCACTCGAGCTTCTTTCGATTAAAATTTGCTTTTGCTCGTCAACAGGAACTTGCTCTGCTTTCTCGGCATCATCCTTGGCATCAAAAGCTTCCTTCTCAACTTTTATGAATTCCCCATCTAATGTTGTGTCTTCCCCGTCTTTCTCTACCTTTGTCGCTTCTCCATTCATAGCCTGCAATAGATCGAGACAATATTTACATTCCCCAAAAATACTTTAATCGTTGGTGCTACTAAGACGCTATAGACAAACGGCAGATTCAATACGTTGAAACAAGTAAAATCTTATGCAAGACTCACAACAACATACAGAAATAAAATTCCTCAAGAGTCAGGAGCAAACAGATAATTCTACGAAACCAAACCCTAAGTGATCAGTACCTCGACTGAAACATCAACTGGCTTAAGGTCATCAACATTCCCCTTCACAACAGGGACCTCGGAACTTGCTACTTGAGTTGCTTCCTCCATAATATGATCGAGCAGTTCCGGTTACTTTTAGTTCTGCAGAACATAAAAAGTCTTGTGTGAGAAGAAAGTCGAAGATGATATACTTCTACATATAGCAGAATCAGATTAGGAATTCGATACATAAATAAATAAAGACAAAGAACAGTAGCTTGCAAGAAAGAGAAACCAAATTCAAAAAATAGGAAAGAAAAAAGATAATATAATTTTTGTGACAATAAACAGGAATACATCATCTCTCAGTTACTTATACCAAAAAGCTAAAGAATCCAAAACAATCAGGAGAAGAGAAAGTCACGATGATCAATAGGTACTATGGGTCATGGCATGTGATCTTATCAAAGTTTGAATCTGTTTTAACACCCAAAAATCTCCACCATGAGACAAATGAATAAGGTATGCTTATTATTATACTAATAAAGCCCTATCAAGCAAATTAAAGATAAGAGGTGTAAAAGTGGCAACCAAACCAACAACATCAATGATTCATTCTTTTTGTATAGAATAATGCTTTGATGTGTTAAATAAAATAGCTTTCATTATGTCAAAAAGAAAGTATCCAAGAAAATGACTACAACGCCAACTTTAAGAAACTAAATAGCAAAAATTATTATCCTAATAATTAAATGAATATATTATAGGGAAAGAAAAGGATCATAAGGTACGGCGACCAGATGCAGCGGTGACTCATGGACCAACAAAAAAACAAAGAACTCATTTGTAACCTATAACTTTCGTAATGTTAGATTATTATTTTTAAAACAAATCAAGTAGATCTTACGAATTTTTTTGGCTTAAAATACCAACAGAATTAAAAGAAACCCCATTCATTTGACAATCTTAAAGGGGAAGAGACTTTAAGAAATGGTTGCTGATGAATCATAAACGTCATTTTCGCTTGTTTCAATATCCAATGACTATTTACTATTCTATCTTATTTCATTAAACCCAAGAATATTCGATCCAAGAGGAATTGTTGTCAAATCTTGGATAATTTTTCTTGATTTGTCAACTTATTTGGTCTAATCGTTGCCTATATATAGATAAAGCTGTGTCTGTAAAGTTGCAGATAAGCCTAACACCAAAAAAAAGGCATGTTCCTAATTACCATTTATTAAATATTAAAAAGTATGATATGGTAATTAAACAAAAGTCGATGCTTAGTATAATGCTTTTGCCAGAACCTATTTGTTCGAAGAAATTCAGATTAGTAACCACAATCAAAGATTAGTAACCACAATCAAGGATTAGTTTACACCATAATTAAAGAGTTAAAACTAAAATTTCAGCTTTTAGTCAAGTCAAATGAATTATAACGCAAGAGATCCTGAGATTGAACACTACTAGTAGTATTTCATAAATGGTTTGATCCATCTGACGAATCTGAACTAGGAGAAGAGATTTATCGCAAACGACTCCGATTTTCAGAGATCTAAGCTAATAGAGAAGCGCGACTTGAATCGAACAATTTCAAAAATCAAACAAATGATTGGATCAGTAATCAAAAGAGAAGAAGCACCCAACATAACTTTCTACAAACCATATCATAGAAAAAAAAAAGGATCGGAAGCGTTTGTGTCGACGAGAAATCCAGAAAAGCGAAAATCAAATATTAAAAACAACCCATGAATTTGCAAGGAAAAATTACAAAGGAGAAAAGTGAAAGTACTTACCAAGTAAAGCTGCTGAATCTGAGATGCTACTCTGTTTTTCTTCCTTCTTTGGATTTTTCCTTGAATACTCAAAAATTCTCTCGCAGCTGGAAACAGGAAAAGAAAATGCAAATGGTGATGAAGAAATGCAATTTGTGCGTTAAGTGAGAGAGAATCTTTTAGGGTTTATAAAGTGAACAGTGTGGGGCCCTTATATATAAATTTTTTTTGGCGGACAAGGAGACCGTCGATTTATTATTTTATTTCCCACTCTGCCCCTTGTTTTTAGTATCATTATCACTCTTACCTTGAAATGACACAAACCAATTTTTTGAGCTTTCTATTTGAAATCTTTAATGACCAAATCTTACAAATCTAATCAAAGTTGTTATCAATATAGAAAAATATCAATAGAAAATAAATATTGATTTTGTTCCTAAATTTAATTTAAATCATGGATTAAGATCTATTTTTATCTATGCATTCATATTCTAGCTCATAAAATAATAAAAGTAAACACCTAAAAACGTGAAAAAAATTTATATATATAAAAGGGATACAGATTTACTTTAAATACATATGTAATATTAATTATTCACAACCCATGTACTAAAAATGAAAATAAAACATGAAAATTGAAAAAAAATGAAATGGAAAAAAAAGACAATTGACTAAAATAGCACCATTTCAAGTTTTTGTTTCAAATATAACACTAGTCATTTAAATTTCCAAAAATAGCACAAATTTAATATTAAAATAATTAAAAATTTATTCCTAATGAAAAAAATTTAAACCCTAAATTGAAAAAAATGAACTCAAACATTATGTTTTAATTTTATATATATTTTATTTAAGGTAAATAATTATTTTTACATAATAATTTATGATATTTTGGGAATTTTAGTTTTATTGTGTTAAATTTGGAAGATAAACTTAAAATGATGCTATTTTAGGGTATTACTCAAAAAAAACAATTAAGAGTGAAAGGAAGGGTAGATTAGTCTTTTGAAAAGAAGGGAAGAAAAACAAAAAGAGAAGAGGTGGCTGAGTTGGCTGACTGGTCGAAAAAGGCCCACAAGACCAATAAGCCACACCGACCGACGAAACCGTCCTCACCATGAAAAACTCTTCTTTTTTTATTGTTATTTTTTCTTTTAGATTTGACCTGTCATTTTTATTTAACTTATATTTCCCCTAATAGAGACGCTTCCATTATTATTTTTTTTCCACTAGTAATTTAGTTTTTTTTTTAATGAAATTCACCTTGAAATTTTACTGAACCAGCAAGGATCACAATTCTTCTAGAGTTATAATCAACGAATACATAAAAATCTCTCGAGACAACAAATAAAAAACGGATAGAAACAAAAGCTGATAAGATCCAACAAAACTACAAAATAGTGAAAATTTGAGTTGAATTCTGAGGAAAACTAATCCGACGATCTTCCATATCTTAGCCAAGGACAAGTGTGTTGAAACTTCCATATTTGGTCAAATTGGCGGCTATCGAAACTTCCATATTTGGTCAAGTTCAAAGAAACGCAACCAATGCTCTTTAGGACTTTACATTTTTCATATTATTTTAAAAAACTTACGAAACAAAACTGAAAAAGTCACAATAAAGAACCTTAAACGAACTTTTCATATTAAAAATCAAATAACGTCAACATATTATATAAAATCTCGAACGAAAAAGAAAAATGAAAACAAAACCTCAAATATTTTTCCAAAGTGGGGATCTTTACAATTTTCATTAATTGGGGTAGCTTTTCTCAAATTAACAGAAAATAAAAGGATGAATTTTGCTAGCAGCATCTCGTTCAACGCTCTCGACGTATTTTGAATCTCTCTCTTTCGCTGCAGAGAACGTTGCAAGCGATGTTTTCCCAAAATTTGAATATGTATTTCTCAGTCTTTTAATTTATCTCGAATCGATGCTGCTTCTTCTTTTGCATTTCTGTGCCAACAGAGTTAAATCAGAAAACTATAGAAGGCAAAGACGACGAAGAAAATTTGAACTCGAGAGGTTTACCTTAGTATTTATTGAACTAAATATACATTCTCTTCATGTTAAGGGACAATTTAGCTCCAGAGATCACACTTATGAGAACTGTTACATCCCTCAAGCAGGTATGGAAGCGAGCCAACTAGGATCTCGTTCAGAAACTCGTGGGAACTATTATTCGACTCTGCAGGCTATTCAAGGAATGGGTTTAATAGCACTTCTAAAACTTTTTGGTTCAACAATTTTTACTTTATTAAAAAATTCTTGTTATTCTAGCAGTTCTCATCAGTTTCTTATCCAGGATGGTTACTACGGACATCCACCAACCATACAAGCTATGGTGAAATGCTTTATCTATATCTGTTTTTTGAGTTTCGAAGTTTTTCTTATATCCATTACCAATGACACCACTGTTTTGTTAGTTAAATAGTGAAAGATGAAAGTGATAATCATACTGTGGTTAAGAAGAAAACTTGCATTCAATTCATGGACGGATGCGTCAATATGAGACACAACCAAACATTCAAGGAGTTGTAAGTTGATGTTTTTATTTCTCTTCTTCCTGAATGAAGTTGTTGTAAGAAAGAAGAAAGTTTTTTTGTTTTATTGTCTAGTTTCAGGGACAAACGGGTTTCAGGGGAAACTCTATCCGTGGCTGCTATGACATCGAAGAAACTCTGCATGACATAGTATGTACCTACCCGTACGCTTGTTTAAGAGTTGTTCCATTAAAAACAGATCAGACAAGAAGTAACTCTAGAAAACAAAAAAGAAAAAATAAACCCAAATCCTCAAAACGTTTTCTTCTGGACAGTCCATGGTTTCTTTTTTTGTGGGTTTTAGTTGCTTGATTCAAGATCAAACCGAGACTGCGATAACCCCTCTGTTTATAATAGAAATCAGCCTTTTGTGGTCTTTGTTTGGACAGACAATGTAGTCGTCCCAGTTTCAAGGCTCTGGTCCGAGCCATCCGAGTTGTCCCACTAACAGAGCAAGCTTTAGAGTTGCCATTTTCCATGTCTTAAAAAGATGGAATGTCAACTGTGCAAAAAAAAAAGTAAAATATATGAATTTAAGTATTCACATTGACGTAAAAACATGTATTTCACATTTTCCTTTTTTTATAGACTTGTCCCATTCAAAAGTTATAGACAACTTCGCCTTGGGCTTGGTCAATGACTCACTTGTGGGTGCCACGCCCAAGAGAGTTAATATTATACTATCGACTGAATCGTCATTCTCGAGAAAGTAAATTAAAGGGCGAAAGATGTAACCTAAAAACTTTAAAAAATGGAATTAAAAACAATATTTGCAGTTATATTATGATGTTCTTAACATATACTTACCAGCAAATATCTAAAATAACACATTTCTAAATTTTTGTTCCAAAAATATCATTATTAATTTAAATTTTCAATAATAGCACAAATTTAAGATTAAAATGCATTAAAATTATATTTTAATAGAAAAAATTAAACTCTAAATTAGAAATAATGAACTCAAATACAATACTTTAAGTTTATGTATAATTTATTTAGAATAAATAAGTATTTTCACATAAGTATTTATGCTATTTTTGGGAATTTAATTTTATGATACTAGATTTAGAAGAAAAATTTTAAAAGTGCTATTTTAGGATATTACTCAAAAATAAATTTCGTTTTAGTAAAGTAAATAACCGCAATAAAATAATTTTAGTATTTATGTAATTTGCATTAAAAATTGCAAAGCATTCATTTTTCTAAAACAAATAATAAAGTCAAAATTGGAGAAAGCGTTATATCAAATTTATCTATGTTGTGATATTATAATTATACATTTCTCTCCCTTTACAGTTCCTCTTAGGTTATATAATTCAGTGAGAGAATAAAAATAAAATACACTATAAAACAATAAATCTAAAGTTTATCATAACAATCATTTTTCCCTTCAGTATTGGATATTCGTCGGATAGAAGAAAATGGTGAGAGAAGAGGGCAGCGACTAGCACTTTTTGTAGTTTTCCGTTTATTTTATAAGGCGGGTGATTTCGATTCTTCGATCGGAGAATATGAGCAGCGTTAACGGCAATCGTGCTGAAGATGGCGGCCTTTCCCCTGCCGTCGCAGTTTCCGGCTCTACAGCCGTCCAGTATTCGCCTCCCATGGATCGTCCTGTCCGCGTTTACGCCGATGGGATCTACGATCTTTTCCATTTTGGTCACGCACGATCTCTTGAACAGGCCAAGAAATCGTTAGTATTTCTCATCTCCCGGAGATAGTTTTTCCTAATTTGAATCCCCTTATCGTTTATTTCCCCGTCTGTGCTCAGTGTTCGCTGTCTCAGTGTTATTTGTCTGTGATCTATTGAGTCGGGTTCCTTGTAAATTGTGTAGTCTTTTATTTTCGTTGTTGATTTCAGTGATAATTGATCTGTATTGATTGAAATTACTGCCAAAAATTATGATGTGTGTGATTTTAGCGATCGTTGTTAGAGTTTAGCAATAGCTCATGTATCTGGACTCCCATGCTTCAATTTAAATTTTTTATTTCGAAATTGATTTTTTATAGATAGAAAGAGTAATAATGTCGTGTTCTTTTGTTGTGCTACGATTTTACCATTTCTTTTTGGTCGACTAGGTTTCCAAACACTTATCTTCTTGTTGGATGTTGCAACGATGAAACTACCCATAAGTACAAGGGAAGGACTGTAATGACTGCAGAAGAGCGATATGAATCACTTCGGCATTGCAAGTAATTCTCTTTTCTTATGTTGTGTTGTTGTATGTGTAGTAAAAGCCGTGAAGAAATGGCAACGAGTTGAATGTAGGACATGATTGTTTTATCATACAGGTGGGTGGATGAAGTCATCCCGGATGCACCATGGGTGATAAACCAAGAGTTTCTTGACAAGAACCAGATTGACTACGTAGCCCATGATTCTCTCCCGTAAGAACATGTGTCTTTGAGTTAGTCTTGATTTTTGTTTCGGAAAAATGTCGGAATTTTAGTTTTTTTGTTTTTACCTTTTACTACCTTCTTGTTAGTTATGCTCTTGCCATACAGATGATTCTAGGACTATAGTAACCTTCTTTGAATGAATATCCTCCACAGGTATGCTGACACCAGTGGAGCTGGAAAGGATGTCTATGAATTTGTGAGTTGGGAGGATTTTCATATTCCTGATTTCGATGTTTTTATGTTTCTGTTGTAACTGAGCATCCGTTGCAGGTTAAGAAAGTTGGGAGGTTTAAGGAAACAATGCGAACTGAAGGAATATCAACTTCAGACATAATAATGCGAATTGTGAAAGATTACAACCAGTATGTCATGCGTAACCTAGATAGAGGATATTCAAGGGAGGATCTTGGAGTTAGCTTTGTGAAGGCATGACATCAATTTTTTAAGACCATTTTTTTTTGCAATTTCTTCATTTGGAGGAGTCAATTTTGGGTTTGTCGATTTGCAACAGGAAAAGAGACTTAGAGTTAATATGAGGTTAAAGAAACTCCAGGAGAGGGTCAAAGAACAGCAAGAAAGAGTGGGAGAAAAGGCATGTCTTCTTTCAACTTCCATTTTCTTAATTGATCATCATAAGTCCATCTCGTTTTGACTGTTTTGCATTCGATATCTATGAAATAATATGTTCATCATAACTTACAAAGAGAATAAACTAAATGCTATGTCTTGTTTCTGCCTATTCACGTCTCCCTTGAACTTGTAGCTCTGACTATTCAGCTACTGTTTGAAAAACACTATTAGTGTCTCACGTTTGCAGTCTAATTTCTCATAATTCGAACCACATTCACTTCCTTTAGGACTTTAATACTCTATTTGTTAAAAAGCCTCTATGCAGAAAGATTCTTATATCTTGCTTATTCTTGTTATGATTATTGGGTTTTAGAATGCATTAAGAAGTGATGGTTGTTAATACTCTAGTGTATTTGTTTTGGAAATGCCAAAAAGATTTACTTCTTTTAACGTATAGTAATAGTGCCAGGCGATACCAAGTTGTTAGATAATTTCATCCTTGTAGCAGCCTGCGTTTATCCGCTCCGGAGCTTGAAATCTCCAGGCAGTAGCTAGTAATATAATCTCTGATTACTATGATCATGTGTGATATCCATTGTCCAAAAAAGCTAATCCCACAGAAGTTTCTTATGTATTTTTCTTCAATTGAATGTTCTTACTCCTTCCTTTGTTGATTTGAAAACCCGGGTTTTCAGATCCAAACAGTTAAAATGCTGCGCAATGAGTGGGTAGAGAATGCAGATAGATGGGTCGCTGGATTTCTCGAAATATTTGAAGAAGGTTGCCATAAGATGGTAAGTAAAATAGTGAAGCGTTATTGACTAACAGCAAATACAGTAATAATTATGTTCTGTATAACCCTGTGCTTAAAAATGTTAATAGGGAACTGCAATCAGAGACAGTATCCAAGAGAGGTTAATCAAACAAATTTCGAGAGATAAGCTGGAGAACGGTCAGGATGATGACACAGACGACCAGTTCTATGAAGAATACTTCGACCATGACATGGGCAGTGACGAGGATGATGATGATGATAATGATGATGAACAATACTTTGAAGAGGTTGAAGAAGAAGCTGAAGACAAAACACTTAAGACGAATGCAAAAGATAACAAGTAAAACCAAATATGGCTTGCAGAAACCGCAGGTTAGTTACTCGTGACCATTTCTACTAAACTACCTTAGCCTCTATCTCTCTCTCTCTCTTTCTCTCTTTATCAGTAAACTGCAACTACTTTACATATAGAAAGAGAGAAACAGAGTGATGTGTCTGTGTGTGTTGAAAAAATTGAACGTGCGTGCTTGTCTTTGGTGAGTCGTCTCATCTTTGTTCATTTATTTTTATACGCATGTTTTCTCTTCCGATACTTCATAAGTTTCTGTATTTTTTCCTTTTCATCTGTTTCTTTTTTTGTAATCATCACTGGCAAAGTGTTATGAAGTACTAATGCAATTGTTTGAAACAGGAGAAAGTAATAACATAACAAAATGCAGTGAAAATAGGGTCAAAAGAAAGGGATTATGTTAAAGAGTCGGTAATTCTAACAAATTCGAGAAAAGAAAAATGCGTATGTTATCTTCGCCAATCCAACTCAAATGAAAAAGAAAATTACAGTATGAATTGCACTATAGTTTTAATGCAATTGTACGAGTGGGGAGAAGTACAGTAGAGAGATATATAGAGTGTACGAATTTATAACTCAAGTATTTGAATCAAAATGTAATTCATAAAGTATAAAAGTGTATAAGAACATATGCTTTCTCTTAGAACTGCTATATTTGAAATTTGTAATAAACAAAAATTAAAGGATAAAATATATAATTACAGAAGTGTAACGTTTTGTGTAAAAATAAGAAAAGATGAACTATCTTTTGGGTTAGGCTCATGAGAGTCCTTTTATACAAAGATGTATCATTTTACAACTTTAATGTGGATTGTGAGATTAATATGTATATATATAATATGGGAGACCAATATTTTAAATTTGATACGTCATATTCCTAATATATTATTTGATAAATATTTTAGGAGAAAACCTTATTTTTACGTGTGATTTACAAGTACATGATGACGTGTCACACCATTAGAGTTTTTTAAATCAAATATTATACAAGATATAATTTACTACAGTATTTACGAAAATGACATTAGACCAATATTTATTATTATGCTATATGTAAATATCTAATATTTCAACATAAAAGACAAACATAATATAAAATAAAATATTATTTTTTAAAAAAATTAGTTAAACAAAAGATAAAACCAAATTTTAGAATAATTCAATATTTATCACATTTACAATGTTTACCTATTTAATAATATTATCTTTTCAAGATATTGATAATTTAGTTTATTTGTATAATCTTATTTTTATTGTAGATTTTATTTGTATAATCAATATTAATTTTTTTAAAAATATTTTAAATAAAAAATCAATTATATATATATATATATCTAATTTATATTTACTAAATAAATAATTAATTATAATATGTGAATATTTTTCTCCACACAATGTGGATATAAATCTAGTCTGCTAATATTAAAGGCACTGACGATGTCAATTTTTGTAATTTCAAAATAGGTAGTAAATCTAAAATAGTGATCCATTTTCAGTAAAACAATATTAAGAAGAAAATAAAGCTATAAATAAATAACAAAATTGACCTATGTCTACCAAATATATTTCGGAAGATAAAAAAATAATATGATAAACTGTAAAATACTAGTTTATAAATCAACCATATATGTATAAACACTAATATGTCGATTGATTGAGTAATCATATAACTGTGTCTAGCTAGAAAGATGATGTGTATATATAAATATATAACTACGTCAAAACTTACATAAAAATGTAACAGATGTATAATAAAACATTAAGAATCAAATGAAAAAGAATGGAAATATAAAAAGGAGTCATAATATCGACATATTTAGAGGTTGACTTAACATCATTAAGCTTCATTAATTACAATTATGTCGACATACTTTCGCCATTCTTTTTGAAACACACAAAAGAACAGAAATATTCTACTCGTGACGACGTGTCTGAAACGGATTTAAATTAATAAATAATCCAATCCGTTAAGAAAATACGATATCTTTTTCCCCTATATATAATAAGTCGCTCTCGACTACGTTTACGATAGTCGATAGCCTCACTTTTCTTTAATCGTTTCAATTAGGAAAATCCATACCATTCATTATCTATGTCACATATATCCATATCCACCCTAATTAGAATCCTACACGAAAAAACATTAAGCATAAAATAATATAATTTGAGTATTGGTTAATGAGCTTATAATTTTTCTGAAGAAAATCAATTAATACATGTCTGATTTGTATATTAACTATTGGTATCTATGACGATTGATGGATTCTAAATAGACAATCGTGTATACACATACAACAATTTCATTTTTAATATATAAAAATTGCATACACAAATCATGACCATGGATTGCAACGTACGTAGACTAATCAACTTCAAGAAAATGTGTGTAGTTAAATGGCTTGCATCACATCAACTAAAATTCTCAATTGTTGGGAAGTTAATTAGTTACCTTTTATCATTAATTTTTAAAAAAAAATTATAATGAACAATATGTGAAACTATATTTAATTTTTGGGCTAAATTTGTAGTATTTCATAAATTCTAATTATTAAAAAATGATGTTTTGATTTTTTTTTAAAATCATATTAGATAAATTAGTAAATAATTTACATTTAGTTTGGTTCGGTAATTCAATATTTTGAGTAATACCCTAAAATAGCACATTTTAAAGTTTTTCTTCTAAATCTAGCATAATAAAATTAAATTCCCAAAAATAGCACAAATACTTATGTGAAAATACTTATTTATTCTAAATAAATTATACATAAACTTAAAATATTGTATTTGGGTTCATTATTTCTAATTTAGAGTTTAATTTTTTTCTATTAAAATATAGTTTTAATGCATTTTAATGTTAAATTTGTGCTATTATTGGAAATTTAAACTAATGATACTGTTTTTGGAACAAAAAATTAGAAATGTGCTATTTTTGACATTTATCATTATCTTAAACAATATTTTGTGTGCATTCCGAGTTATAAAGGTTTGCATGATTAAAAACAAAATTTAAACATTATTGAAAAATATTATAGAAATTGAAAATATATTATTCATTAATTTTTTTTATATTTATATTTTTGTTTATACTTGATCAATTGTTGATACAAATTCATAAGATTAATTTTTGTTTGTTTAGTGTCATTAGCTCATATCTTGTTAATGAATGACCACACAAAACATATTATTGCTAGCATAAATTTATAAGATATTAATATACGTATATATACACATTGAGATACTTTCAATTCCATACCATTTTTTTTTCTTCTTTTCATCATCAAGAATCCAATACTATTTTCTTGAAACCCTAATTTGCAAAATGATGAAGAACGTGAAACTTTTAATCTTCTTCTTCTCCATCTCCCTCCTCGTGATCGCCTTGGCGGAAGCCGCAGACGGCCATGAGGGTCATGGCCATTCGCATTCAGGAAAACCGAAATGTGAATGCTCACACGACGACGATCATGAAAACAAAGCCGGAGCTCAGAAATACAAAATCGCTGCAATTCCTTCCGTTCTATTGGCCGGTGTAATCGGAGTTCTTTTCCCTCTCTTAGGCAAAGTCTTCCCTTCTTTGCGCCCCGAAACATATTTCTTCTTCGTCACGAAAGCTTTCGCTGCCGGAGTTATCCTCTCTACCGGATTTATGCATGTATTGCCAGAGGCTTACGTGATGCTTAATTCGCCGTGTCTTACGTCGGAAGCCTGGGAATTTCCATTCACCGGCTTTATTGCGATGGTGGCTGCCATTTTGACTCTATCCATCGATACGTTTGTAACATCAAGTTTCCATAAATCGCATTCCAAAGCGTTAAAGAAAAACACTGATGGAGAATCTGGCGAGCTCACCGTCGACTCCGCCAGGGTCCAAATTCTACGGACCAGAGTTATTGCACAGGTTTGTTGAGCTCCACTCAAACAATCCTATAGATTTAATTACCTTTCCTAGTTTAAAATATTTTCTTGTTTCTACATATATATATTTATAAAATAGAACATTTTGAACGACTTTTGTTGCACAAAATATTAATTTGAAGACGAATTAAGGTGTGATTCAATTTCTATTTTAATAGTTATACTTCTACGTGAATAAAAATTTACTATTTTTGGTATATATGATGGCACAAAATTACTATTTTAGTAAGAAAAAAAACTACAGTTTCATGCATTGTCATGAATTAAATTTGATTCTCTAGAGAAACTCTCACATGCTATTGGCTGTCAAAATTCCAAATAATAACTTTTCATATATATGTTTAGCTTTTTTACATATTTATAATATAAAAGAACAGGCTAAAGTCCATTCATTATTTAAAATGCATCAAAAAATCCTTATATATATTTTTGTATTTTAAAATTTTAAAAAGGTATTGGAATTGGGAATAATAGTACACTCAGTGGTAATAGGAATATCACTTGGAGCTTCACAAAGCCCAGAAGCTGCAAAAGCACTCTTTATTGCTTTAATGTTTCATCAGTGCTTCGAAGGTCTTGGCCTTGGTGGTTGTATTGCTCAGGTTCATTTTCTTCTCTACTTATTCATTTCTTTACTTTGAACAAATCATCACATTCCAATAAAGTTTTGTTTTTTCTTAATTGTTACAGGGAAAATTCAAATGTTTGTCAGTAACAATAATGTCAATGTTCTTCGCATTAACAACACCAATAGGTATTGCTGTGGGAATGGGAATATCAAATACATATGATGAATCTTCACCAACGGCTCTGATCGTTCAAGGAGTATTGAATGCTGCATCCGCAGGTATTCTAATCTACATGTCTCTTGTGGACCTTCTCGCAGCAGATTTTATGCATCCTAAGATGCAATCAAATACTGGGCTTCAAATTATGGCCCATATTTCTCTCCTTCTTGGTGCTGGCCTCATGTCTGTTTTGGCTAAATGGGCTTGATTATTCATATTTGCACTTTCAGTTTTACTGTCCATTCCAATTATATGTTCATATTTCCTGTTTTTTCAATTATGTTTTTGAGATCTCTGTTTTCTGGGATACTGTATTCATATGTAACATTATTTCAATTATGTAAATTGATTCATGTCCCAGAAAAGTAATGAGCCTTGATTTGTTGCGTGTGTGATTTGTAATAAGACATTATATATATGTTATATAATGATTTCTGCCAAATAAGACATTCGATTCGTTTTCGATCTGTTATTTTCGGTTTTGGTTTTTTCGGTTAGTATGATTAAATATCTATTCGGTTATTTTTATTTTTCGGTTCGGTTTCAGTTCGGTTATACTTCAGTTTCGATCAGTTCAATTATTAAATTTAAAAACCAAAAATAGACGAAATAACTGAAAATAACTGAAAATAATCGAAAAATAACCAAATAACCAAAAATAACCAAAAATAACCGAAAATAACCAAAAATAACCAAAAATAACCAAAAATAACTAAAAATAACCAAAAATAACCAAAAATAACCAAAATATCCGAAATATCTGAAATATTTTTGGAAAACCGAAAATAACCGAAAATAATTCGGTTTTTAGATATTATTTTGGTTTTTGGTTTGGTTTCGGTTACTTACCAATAACCATGATTTTCCAAAATAATATCCGTTCGGTTAATTTTTATAACCGAATACCAACTGAAATATTTTTTTCAGTTCGGTTTCGCTTACTAACCAATAACCATGATTTTCTAAAATAATATCTGTTCGGTTAATTTTTTATAACCGAATATCAACTGAAATCTGTTATTCGTTTCGTTTTCGATTCGATTCGGTTTCGGTTCGGTTTCGGTTTGGTTTGGATTATTTGCCCAAGTGCCAAATAAACATGATAATTGAAAAGCTGTATCCATCCGTAAATAATTTCTCTTGCAAAGAGGATTCTAACGGATTTATTAACATAAACAGTTAAAAAAACTCATTAACATACTTTTATAAGCATTAAATGTAAATGACTTATTAGATAATAATCTTTAAAAATTACTACCTGAATGAATAAGCAGAAACTGTTTAATGCATTCACATTTCAGTTATAATGTTTCAATATATAAAAATAAATAGAGACAAATATTTGTGTATAGATTTTGTTAAGTTTCAAATGTTTTGCTCTCTGTTTCGCCATTGTTACCGTTCCGATGCGGCGGACAGAGATCAATCAACGACGATTCATAGGAGATTGTTGACTCCTTACTCAGAGCGACGCACGTGTGGAGATTCCACACGGTGGCGTCCTTCGTTATATCCCATTTTGGAGGAGGATGATGGCGGCGACAGTGACCGAGTAACGACGAATATTCAAGTTTCCAAATCAAAGGCCAAAAATATGATTTCTTTCTTCTATAGACTCAAGAGAGCATGGTAAAAAAAATTTTCATTTGTTTGTCGGCCGCGATTTTTTATGATTACGATATATTGTTGTTTGTATCTACCGTAGTTATCTGCATTGCAATTTTTTAACTATTAATTAAAACAGTGATTTGATTAAAACTCTACGATTAACCGCAATCGATTATAGCAAAATAAACAAACAATATATATCGTAATCATAACTGTAATATTCATTGTAAACATATCCAAAACTGATGATAGTAAACAAACAAAGAAAACTTATATATATATATATAATATAACCACAATATATATATATATATATATAATATGACCACAATATATATATATATGTTTAACCTAACTAAGATTTGTCATTTTCATATTTTGTTGATAAAACTAATAGTAAATATCATTTGTTTGTCGAATGCACAGGAACATTGCAATGACGGATATTCTAGCCTCGCCGGGACTGACACCTTGTCCGATTGTGCATCAGCTTCTATAATCTTATTTCATTCTGCAATTGCAATATGATAGAATTTGAATATAATGTAAAAAGTATTTTATCGTTTCCTTATTGTTTATTTTTCTTAAAATCAAGAGAGAAAAACTTATCCTACCGTTTCGTATATGAATGCTTTGTTTTTTTTTGTGTAGTCCATACAGCATATCAATTATAAGATCAATAATCAAACGAAGAATATAGGTATTAGCTTTAAAAAATAAATTAAATAATGCAAGCAACGGTTAACTCAAGAATTTCAAGATAAAAAGAAAGTAATTATTTCATATTTCTTAATATGTTTGAGAGTTTTAAAGTAACTAATTTTATAAACTGTTGAAGTATTTAATTTACTGTAAACAGCACCAGAAAGCCATGCTAAATAGTATTACGTTTTTCCGAATCATTTACCCTTTTTTTTACCTTTTGATTTTGTTTTAAACGATGTTTAAGACTTTTGCAAATATATTACGTTATTATGGTTTTTTTAATTTTTTTAAATGTAACATTATTTATTATCTATTTAAAATTAGTTCAATCAGGAATAAAATAAATAATATAATACAAATAATCAAAACAAATAGAAATTTAATTAATTGTGTATTAGTAATTGAAAGCATCATTTATAATAAATTAATTTGTTCGTATGAAAAATAGAAATTATATTCATTATATAATTATAAGCGTTGTTTGTTTGCTCATTGACGGTGGTTGCGACTATGGTTGCGGTTATGACATATATTGTTTGTTTGTTTGTTTTTTGTCGATAATTGCGGTTGATCACAGATTTTTAATCACACTATTGTTTCAATCAACGGTCAAAAAAATTACAATACAATATATAATGTCTTACTGCTGTGATTAATCGCAAATAATTATGTCAGCTAAACGAATAACAATTTATCGTATTTACATGAAATTACGGTTTTTGTGGTTGATCAAAGAACATGAATTATCTATCAAAAAAAGAGAATTCGATTCTTTATTATGTAATTTCTTTATATGAAACATAGAAATTATATTCATTATATAATCACTATCTAATAAAGAAAAGATAATTTGATTCTTCAACAGAGAAGTGAAGACATTGGTCACGTTTGGTTTGGTTGGATTATGCTCTACTTTCCTTACTCATCAACACAAAGAATCCAACCATTTTTAGCCAACCAATAAAATAAATAAAAGCAACGACAGAAACTATATCGTATTCATTATTAATATTCAGTTAAAAGAAGAAGATTAATTAACAAATGTATAAGTTTAACCTAAAGGAAATTAGACATTCCATTTGATAAGGACAAAGAGAAGCTTTATTGGCTTCGGTGCCAAAGTGCCACATGCATATCCCAACTAATCCTATTCTCTCTTCTTCTATCTATATTTTATACTTCTCTTTATTCTTCACATCTAATCTTTGTTTCAATTATTTTAAGTTACCCTTTCGGTGCTCCTTAGTTCTTTTTTAAGTTTCTACTACTTTCTAATAATAGAGTAATACTCTAAAATAGCATCATTTTATGTTTATCGTCCAAATTTAGCACAATAAAACTAAAATTCCCAAAATAGCATAAATTATTATGTAAAAATAATTATTTACCTTAAATAAAATATATATATAATTAAAACATAATGTTTGGATTCACTTTTTCCAATTTAGAGTTTAAATTTTTTTTATTAGAAATAATTTTTCAATTATTTTAGTATTAAATTTGTGCTATTTTTAGAAATTTAAATGATTAGTGCTATATTTAGAACAAAAACTTGAAATGGTGCTATTTTAGTCAATTACTCTTTCTAATAACATCAATTTGTAAATCAAAAAATAACTTTATGTTAAATAATACCTTAAAATAACATATTTTAAATTTATATTTGAAAGTTAACATTAAAATTTAATTTTTAAAGTAATACAAATTTTTTATGTAAAAAGTAATTATTTTTTATAAATAAATTTAAAATATTTTAAAATATTGTGTTTGAATTCATATTATCCAATTTAAGATTTAAATTTTCCCTAATATAAAAAATTTAAAATATTAATGAAATTTAAATTAATGATAATAAATTTAAAACAAAGCCTATATTTATAATGTTATTTTAGATAATTTTCCTTTTATATATTAAAGTTATAACTTGATATATATATATATATATAATCTAGTTAATATTACAACTTCATAGATCTTTTTCCTACTTTTAACGAAAGGATACATATATATATATACATCCAGCAAGAAGTATCTTTTTTTTTTTTGAAACAAGAAAGAAGAAATATATTTTCTTTCATTTTCTACTTTTCTTAGAAAAATATCTTTCTCTGTCTCTCCCTTTCTTCTACACAATCATAACTTTGTTTACCACTCTCTTATATATCAATCTATCTTTGTCATAAAAGATCATTACTCATCCTCATTCCCTTCTCCAACCAATATTCTATACATTCCTCAAATAGAGGCCTTTCATATTCTTGATTCACATTATAAGCTTTTATCTTGTCAAAATATCTCCAACAAAACTAAATCTAATTTATTGAAGAGAGTTAAAAAATGACAAAGGTAGGAGGTATTCTTGTTTGTTTAGTCATCGTGGCCTTAGATATAGCTGCTGCTATCCTCGGAATCCAAGCAGAAGTCGCCCAAAATCAGGTCTTATTCATTTCTTCTCTATAGTTAAATGTTTTTCCCTTAATCCATGATGATAATCAACATGTATCCAAAATCTTCTTCTAGGAAAAACAACAGATTTTAATTCGAGTCTCTGTTTGAATATAGCTCATGGTTGCATATGTGAATGCAGGTGAAGCACATGAGGCTATGGTTATTTGAATGCAGAGAGCCGAGCCAGGACGCATTCAGGCTAGGTTTAGGTGCAGCCGCGATATTGGCAATAGCTCATGTCCTTATCAACTTAGTCGGAGGCTGTCTCTGTATTTGCTCTCAAGACGAGTTTCAAAGATCTTCTTCCACTAGACAAATCTCCATGGCTTGTCTCGTCCTCGATTGGTAGCTTATTAAACGCAAACCTTCTTTGGTAATAACCTGTTTGTGACTGACACGTGGTGTGTTTTGACTGGATGACAATCCAGGATCGTATTCGCTGTTGGATTCGGGTGTTTAGTGATTGGAACGATGTCGAATAACAAGTCAAGATCTTCTTGTGGATTCACACATCATCATTTTCTCTCTATTGGAGGGATTTTGTGTTTTCTTCATGCCCTTTTTTCTGTCGCGTATTACGTTTCTGCCACTGCGGCTAAAGACGAAGCTGCTAAGTGATGAAGAGTGATTGCATCAAGGTGGGTCCTTGTCCTTGACCATATTCCTCTACGGTGTTTGTGTAACGATTTTATTGTTTTTAACAGTCTTTTAACACTTACTTCGATGTCTCTTTTGTAATTTGGAGAATATGAATGGTTTTATGTCACGCTCTGTTGTCGCATGCACGAGTGATAATGACCTTTTATTGGAATCTTGCCTTTGCTTTGGTTCTTGAAATTGGTTCAATCTCATTCTCTCTCTTTCAGACAACACCTGTGTTCCTTGTCACGGGAGTTCTTAAGAAAATCTAAATCTCTAATTCTAGAAAATTCCAATAACAATTAATAAAGAAGAGTGTTAAGTGACACTATATAGTGTAGAAATAAAATGCACAGCTGAATTCAAATGAACTAATATAATAAAAACTTCAGTTTAATATTCTGATAAGTTTCCAGAAAATTTTACTTTATTTTTTACTTAGTCGATATCCTTTTTCTATTTAGAAACGTATTTATCCTTAATAAGTATTACAATAGATCTTATTTATTTTTAACAAAAAACAATTTTATGTAAACTAGTGCGTCAAATTTACATCATTATAGAATGAATTATTTACTTGTATATATATTTATCTATGAGTTCATAGTTTAGGACTAGTTCCTCAAGACTGTCCCTTTCAAGAGAGACAGTACACTCTCAAAGGGTCCAATACTCATATCTGTCTCTTCTAGCCATGGAAACGGACCCAGTGGTTCTGTTTCTTCCATAAACTTTTCCAATGTTTCATCGCTTATAGATCTTTGTAATGGTAACAGCTCGTGATTGTACCTTGCAGGCTCAGAACAATACTCCTAAATTATGAGACAAACATAAGAAAATGTTAAAAACTGAAACATGAAACAAAGAAAGATCTCAGAAAGGCTTAACCTGGTTTGCGTGCATTCGTCTCAAGAACGTCTTAAACGTTGCGAAGTTCGGTTCACTGAGAAGTTTATCAGATAACCGGAGATATGTGAACCCGAACATCCTCGGTTTACCATCTCGGTTAATCCCATTAGGCCTTGCGTTTAGTATAATCTGGTTATATCCATCTCTATCGAATCTTGGAAGAGCGTTTTCGCCTGCAACTTCAATCCCTTCTTTCCACCCACAGCTCAAAACCTTCAAGAAACAACCATTCACAAGATTAATACATATATGTATACAAAAGTGTGTTACTTATAGTGATCGATTTTCTTACTTGTTGAACAAGTTCTTGAGGTCCACTCTTAGCTTCTGCTGGCTGCTCTGTGTTCTTCATCTCTAGACAAGTGAAATTCAAGATAGCGTGATGTCTACGCATCATTTTCGCAATCGCACGATACCCATCTCTGTTTTTCAGATTATAATAACCTGCCGTAAGTTCAGCAGCATGACTGTCAGTTTTGTACCACCAATGGATCCCAGAGACCTGAAAAAATCAAGAAAAAACACAATAAGAACACCAGAAATCTTGATCATGTTTCTAATGCATTTTGTTTTTACAGAACACTCTACAAGATTTTGATTTACTTTTGCTGCTAGCTTGAGTTTACACCCAAGAAACACTTTATTTGCTTCATTAAGGATTTGATCACCATGGAGAAGTAACTTTCTGGAGTACCATGACAAGAAGAATTTTCCTTCTTCCTTAAGGTATGTACCATTCGAGTATTCGAAAAACCCGGTTGCTTCTGGGATATCATTGTATTCGCCAGCATTTTCCGGAAGTTTCCATTCCGGATGACCGATTCTTCGAACTTCTTCTTCATATTCTGATCTTAGATACTTGTCGTAACACTGTGGGATGGAAAAAAGAACAAATAAACTTATAAAGCTCTGTTTTTTCTTCCAGATCCTGAAGAAGAAATTGAGAGATTACCAATTTCTTACTTGAAATTCTCCGATTCCTGGGAAAACCCATCCTTGAGTCTCACTGTAAGAAGGATATCTAAGTTCTCCAGCAGGGCCAAGCCCAACTTCAATGTCTATTATAACTCCAGAGCTAATGAAATCTTCCATATTCTCTCTAAAGCTCTTCATGTAGTCTCTGTACATCTAGAAAACAGAGAAAGATTATATATGTAAACCAAATTTTCAAGGGTTTCTAATTCAAGAGTTTTCTCATACCTCAACAGCTGTTCTTCCTTCGAAAAGAGACAAGTTATCTACAGAAAGAGACAAGCACTCTTTGTTTCTATTACCATTCTTGTTCGTGTAAAAGATATCCGGATTCGAATCCCCGATTTCGAGCACCCATTTCGGTATTGGGATGTTAACATCATCCCCTATGTTCCCTCCGCATCTATGAAACGACATTATAGCTTGTAGTTTTAGCCCGTAGCTTTGTACGATCTCAAACAAGTCTCTGTAAGCACTCCATTGGTATTGCTTTGGACCTTTTGATTCCACAATTCCCCACCACACATCAACCATCACTCCATCTACTTGACTCTGTTTCAGTTTCTTGAGCTGTTTCTCGATCTTCTCTTTGTTCGCAAGAACGTTATCGTTCGTTATGACACCAAGCTGAAGCATGACGTAGACAGGAACATAGTTGGTCAACATTTTTTCGTCATACGTCGTCGTATTGAACTCTCTCGCCTGCATTTTCATGGTCTAAGATTAAACCCAAAAGACATTTATCTTATAAAGAAAGGATGGTCAAAGATTGTTGCCATCACTAACCTCAGTTTTTTCTGTAGCAGTGGCTTGAGGCGTTCTTAAAGATCTTTCTTTGATTGAGAATCTCCATGGGACTCGTTCTTTTATTTCTTCAGCTCTAACTAAAATCTGAGATCCTTTGTGGAGATAATTTCTGTTGATCAGATTAGGGTTCATCATCCCCAATACGCTTGTCATGGTAACTTATGTTTTAAGAAACTACAAAAAAAGCTTTACAGGATCATGAAGACCATTTTCTTCTTCTCTCTTATTTTATAAATATCGTGATAATAAATCTGGTAATATTTTAACGCAATGGTATGTTATCAACAAAACGTGGCCTTGATTTTCTTGCTCCATTTTTGTTGTCTTTTAGCTGAGACACGTTTTTTTCCTGTTTTGTAGTTTCCCGGGAAACAGATTAAGGATTTGTATATAAATATCAATGTTTTCAAACCCGGACTGGACCGGTTAAACCACCACCCGGCTATAAACCAAGTCCGGTCATATTTTGAACAGAAAATAGTCCACCGATAAGATGGTGTGATGATGAATTGATCAGAACTTAATTAGAGCCAAACAAAGTTTCAAAGTTATGAAGTACCTAAAACACTTACATAAGAAGTTTCAGATACTCTAAATAGTCTAAAAATATGTCTAACACTGTGATACTTACACGCATCTATTTCAACTTGTAGATTGAAGTAGAAAATGTAGAAAGGGTCTGGTGGATAGTGCGACGACAAGACAACTTCATCTGTCTGAGTCACATGCATGATAATGGAGTATGTGTACTTGCAAACAGTATTAGTGTAATATATGAGAACTAAACGGATATAATTATATAATGGTAAATAGTAAATACAGAAGAAACACCAGAAGAACAACAACACATTTTCTCATATACAACAAAAGAGATTTAACACAAAAAACATCATAATATTTCAATCTGCAAACAAATCTATCTCCATTTAACAAAAAGCACTTAGCACAAATGAAGCATCATAGTGACCATGAATCCAAATCCCAAAACAAGGGTTTTCGCTGCGGAGGAGGTGTCAACTGGCGGAGCTCCTGCGCCAGCAAGGTCTGCCGTCACGCCAGTGGGACTAGAAGGGAAGGTCCCAACGGTTTTGGTAGTGGTGCTACTGCTAGAGCTGCCAGGTGAGCCTGGGAACAACGGCAGAGAAGTCCCCGCCGCAGCTGCCGGAGAAAATGCCGGAGTATGTGCCGGAATAAGAGGCTGAGAGGAGGAAGGAAGCGGAGTGGAAGAAGATGGAGAGAGAACAGAGACAGGGTTAAGAGGCAACAGAGGTTGTATAGGTAAAACAGAAGAAGGTGAAGGCGCGTTTAGAGATGGAAGGGCGTTTGGGAGCGGTGCGATTGTTGCTGCGTTTGCGGTTGGAACAACGTTTACTTCAAGTTTCATTCCTTGGCTACAATGTCCAGGCATTCCACAAATGAAGTACCTACTCAAAATTGATCAAGAATTTCTATGTAAATATATTACTAAGTATATAAATCATCACATGGTGTTAATTTGTTATGTAAATTATGAACCTTTTTCCAGGGGTAGTGAGAGGAACAATAGAGTTTCCATTAGCGAAGGTTATAAGCGGTTTAACCGCTTGACAGCTATCGAACTCCGGTTTTGTGACTTCAACGACATCGTGGAACGCAGACGGGTAGGAGAAAACTGTTTAAAGCAACAAAAAACAGAGTTTTGGTTTTTAGTCTTTATGTTGAGACACAGTTTTAACATTATTACTTACCAAGATTATCTCCAACAGCAAATGTTTGCCCTTCAGCCCAAGTTCGAAGATTAGCTCCTACGGTCCAACCACTGGGACCGCCAATGGTATGGTCCGTAGCTACTGCTAAACCGATGAGTGTAGTGGCGAGGACCGAGATTATGATCAGCATTTCTCTGGATGTCATTTTTTTCTTTTCCTTTTGTGTTTGTTGGAAAAAATTAGAGAATTGAAAGATATATATCAAGAAATGATGTTTGGTGGTTCACACTTTGGTATCAAATGTGTGTTTATATAGTGATTTAAGAAGAAGAAATGATTGAGAAGAGTTGGTAAATTACTAACTTGTGTATCTGTTAAGAGTTAGTATATATGTTGGTTCAAGTACAAAACTAATTATAAATCAAGAAAGATTTTATTTTTATTTTAGTTTACCTAATCCATTTATACAAACAAGACAATGTTCTTGGTACTACACTTGTCCAGACAAAACCAGATTGGTTGCAGTTAAAAGCAAGTTCCTTCAATGCTTATCAAGTTTACAAAACACAGGTAAAAGTTTATTAATAACTAATCCAAAAGATATAGTCTACGAAATTAGACATCTTTCTCTGTAATAGAACCACTCTCTATCTCTGTATCACTGTAATGGAAGTTACAAGTTATAAAAGAAGTGAAACAGTCAGTTTTGAGAAGTCGAACAAGAAAGTGTTCTTTTTATACACCGGGGATGTGACTATGAGTGAGGAGTTTCTCATGTTCGTTGCTGTTATTGTTTTGTAGTGAGGGAGGATTAGATTGATGAGAAATGCGCTTAGGATTGTTGATTTTGTACCACACGTTCTCGATACGAAAAAACGCCCATTGAAAACGCCGGTAAATCTCCAAAAGAGTGATGATGAAGATTGTGATGTAGTTGTTACGGAGATGAGCTGATAACTTGTACGTCCATGTCCACCTTAGTACCAGATTGCTTCCAATTACCCAAACATGCACCTGCAATATTCAAAAACCATTAACCGAAAAACCCATGATGGTTTAAAACACATTAAGTTAGTTTTAAGCATCATGCAGTGTAGTTGGAAGATTTGATGAGAACAGGAGGAAACTCTATTTTACCCAACGCCGTCCGTACAGAAGATGGGAGCAAAGATTTGGTCTGGTGAATTTGAAAATCCGAGTGAAGACACTAAAAGCAAGAAAGTGGTAAGAACTCTTAAATCTGTCAGAATGAATCCAAGAAATCCGTCTTAGAATTCAATGTACCTTAGATCCCAATCGCGTAGAATATCCCAAAAGAAGGAGAAGAAACTGTTGGCTAGACCAAAGAGGATCCATGCTGGCTGAATGGAGTAAGTCCATGTATTGGGATTGATAAAATACTTGAGGGCTGAAAGAAAGATGACAGGCACTGCCGTTAAATATTTCCCAGCTGAAGATTCAAGAAAAACAAAAAGACAGGTCAGTGATATTAGAAAACCAAACAAGAGGAGATATCTCGTATTTGGGATTATTACCATTCCAGATGTTTGCAATGTCTTTGCTATCTTTGTACTGACGAATGCACTGGAACAGCCGGAAAAGATAAGGCAGAACAAGAACCAAGGGAATTGCAGCGGAATGGCTCCCGCAAACCGAATCAGCTTCAAACCATGCAACCGTAGCTACCTACAATGAATCTATCAGAGATTCACTGAATATGGAATGGATAGTCATAAGGAAGTGGGAACCTCACTGACCTGAAGATGGGCCATGCGACACACTGAACGCTCCAAATCTGATAAGACCTGCAGAAATTTTTGTTGGTTGTTGTTGTTTAACAATTGCATTCAACATAGATAGAGGAAATATAAACAATTGTGTTACCTTTGACATAGAAGTCAGGATATCAGCTAGAAAAAAGTCCGAAAAAGTCACAGTCTGTTTGTGATAACATTACATGAAAGTTATATGATGTAAGTGAACAACTGAACTTTCAACAGAAAAAAATAGTATTCCTTTACCTGCACGGGGAAGAGAATGCGCCAAAAAGTCGATAAAAAGTAGTGGCGAGACGACATGTAGAAGATATCAAATGGGATTATCAGAATTATCACAGCTGAGAAATACAGAACCACCTGGAAATGTCTGAAAAGGTTACTCTCTGAACAAAATGGATCTAAAGCTTCTTTGGAACAACTTTAAGAGAAGATGCATCTATTACACTGGTTGAGATGCAGCCAACGATACATCTCCGTGCGAGTATAGATAGAGATATGCAGTCATACTAGTCAATATAATTGTCGTCATCCACCTGGCACACTGTGACACCAGCAAATTTAGAAACGCATCAAAAATGTATAAATGGTCTAAGTGTCTAACTAAGAACTTTATACCTTCCATATCTCTTTGTGACTAAGATGATCTGGTCCTAGATAAAAGATTGCTGCATAATCGACTCCAGACCGAGAAAAAACCCACAAATTAACACCCCAGAGCCATACCATCATTGTCTGAAAGTAATATCATATATTAGGAAAAAACCATCAGTCTGAAAGTAATAGCATATTAGGACAAGAACTTACAATGAGAAGGAGAGGGTTATAATACAGAAATGCTTCATAGAAGAACAGTTCTCGTTTGTCTATTCCCATTTTCATTACAGATTCCCATCCAATCTGCAATTTTTTTAACATGGTCATAGATTGACAAGATTCAAAACTCAAACGACAGACGCAAATCAAAAGCTAAGATCTTCTTTGCAAAAAGGATAATTCAAATCTCCAAACCTTTCCACAAAAATAAAGACCACCAATATACAGAGCAACCTGGAGAATCAAGATTGTGGACAGCAAATCAGTTGGTTAGATGACATAAGAAGGAGAACAAAGAATTCAATATGATATAATCAACGAGAATCAATGAAACCAAGCAAAAGAGTTTAGCAAGTAAATGAACAAAACCTTGAGACTTTGAAGTAATATAGGGGTTTGCAATCTTGCAAATATAGCCAGTAGCATACTCTTCGAGTCATTTTCTTCTGTCGAATACCGCAAACAATCCAGAAAACAAAACTTAGTCACTATCGTACAACTCTTTCTCACAAAAACACTAAGCAGAACTGATCTTTCTAATAGCCAAAGATAAAACAAAAGGAGAAATTGCTTACCAAGATTAGTGATGATGAGTCTACTTCCAGATTTGCGAGAGTGAGGAGGATTATTCACAGGCACAGACAAGACACCGCCAAACATAGATCCCAAAAGCAAAACCTTCGATATACAAAAAAGCTTATAATCGCATTCTGTAATTGTATTTCTCAGTCTCGTCTTGTTCTGAAACCAATCGCAAACTCTTTTTTTGTTTGATAAAAAACCAATCGCAAGCTATTGACCTAACAAAACTAACTCGGAAGAAAATACTACTAAACTCCTGTGTAATAACCATGAAAATGAACCACTTTCCTAAGAAGAAGACAAATGGTACCTTCCAAATCAGGAAACTTTCCCAGATTTGCTTCCAATTGAAGGTCGCGTCACACCTTCCAAATAACAAGAAAAATCAAACTTTTCCAAAATAGGAAACCTTTCACCAATTGCTTGTTACTCTGAAGAAGAACACGTGACACTGCTGAACATGAACAATCGAATCGAGATGATGTTTATCCCAATCGACACAATCAGTTTTACCAAAGAAAACAAAATTAAGTAAACCCCCCAATTTTGTGGCATCAAAAGATTCAATCTGAATCACAAAAAGTCGATAGCTTTAAAGCGGCAAAGACACTAAGACCCTAAAGCTACCTTTCGTTATCGATCACGTTCGGGAATGAGATCTAAACCCCCCCGGAAAAAAACATTAATAGAAACTCTTTAATTTTCCATGAAACGCGAACATTGCGTTGTAATATAGAGAATGTTTATAAAGACGATTCAACAGATAGCAAAGTGAAGACTTCAAGCAAAAGTCCACCGCTATGATAAGATACCTCTCAAGAGAAACGAATTTACATCGGAGAAAAGAAGACACGTTGTGATGGTTAATAATAACAAGAAAAAGGTCTACGATGATCAAGAAAGCGAAAGAGAGAGAAACAAATCGAACGAGTTTTATTGGTTATGAAATGTTTTGGTTTTGGTCAACGGGATAACTATTTTATTGACTTTAGCAATTCATTTACGCAACCAAAGAAAAAGTAAAATTACTTATACGTAAGAAAATATATTTCTTGAATTTCATGAATTCGTCAAATTGACTTTATTATTGACTATAATTCAATACAATTGCACGAAATTATTTACAACAGCGGTGAAGTGAAAATAATAATAAAACATGAATAAAGAATAAGGTGGTTATTTCCGTTAGTTAATGGTCAGGTCAAGAAAAGAAGAATCCAGTCTTCACAAAGCCTATTGGAGTGCAGAAAACAAGAACACAGAGACTGTTTTCAGTTTCTTACTCAATTTGAAATTGTCGTTAAGATTTAGGATGAAGATTCATTGTTCAATCTCTTTCTCTTAGATTGACTTTCTGCAGATTCTTTGCAAAACCCTCTTTTAGTTTCTACTAAATATTGTCTAGTAACATTCAGATTAATCGAGCCTCATCTCCACTCTCCAGTAAACCCTGGAAGTGTGAGTGATTCCACGACTAATAGATGCAATTCTTCTCTTACTTCTGAGTGTTGCAGTAAAACAGAGCCTTTACTCTGTTTCAAGAACTGTTCTTCTCAAACTGAGTAGATTCTCAAGAATCTCTTACATGGGGTTTTCATACATTAAATATATATATATTAAGTAATCTATATAAATTAATTTATGAAAAAGCTATATTAATTCTATGATAATATCTTACAAAATTAAGCATAAATTTTCCTTTGACTGTAATAATTAGAAATTTTGTTGCTTTTTTGTTAAGGAAAAATTCGGAAAATAAATTGACTAAAACGAGAGGAATAGATTGACATATTCAGCAAAGGGTAAGTTCATGAATTGTTTGTTTGAGCATCAATGAAAATATTAATTATGAGAAGAAAGTTCTCAAATAATTTTACTACACATAGATAGATTGCCCATTCAATAAAAGAAAAGTTAATAAATTACATCAATAATTTAGTTATAGAATCAATTTGAGATTTCCATTTATTAAAGAAATTTTTGAATGAGATTTTCTTACTTCAACCATCGGCTAAGATCGAACCCAATTAATTTTCTTTTGTTCCTTTTCAAAAAAATCAATTGTTTACACACAAAACCAATTAATTATAAATACATTTAAGCATTGTGGTTTGGAAATACATTTAAGCATTGTGGTTTGGAGAAGAGAACTAATAAGTGTTATCTCCGTTGTCGACGATCAACGACTCTGCCATTGTTATACCTTTGTCTTAGCTCGAAACGTTGTCTCTCTCCGTCGTCCCAGTGTACATTTCCGTCACTTGGAATCTTAAGAATTTACCGATTCCGCTACTCCATCTTTGATCCCAGTTCTGGAATGGAACCGACGGAAATGCACGGAGAGGAATTCGTTCACGTCGATGCCCTCAGTACTCCAGGAGATACTTTGTTAAGAAAAAGCATAGTGAATGTTGAGATGGAGGAGCTGCTTAGGGATGGGGAGTCGGAGGATGAAGAACATAGCGACTCCGGTTCACTGATAACCAGCGTCGATCCGATCCGTGATGGTAGTGGAAGTGGTGAAGATGTTATCTGTGGAGCGGATGATGGTGATTATACGGTGGAGGCGAGGAAGTTGGAGATTCCTGAAGAATTTGCGAAAAGCGTTATGGTTCTAACGTGTGACTCCACACAGGAGGGAGGAACTTGTGATGTGTACTTGATTGGCACTGCTCATGTATCACAGGTAATCCTCAGCTCGACCTCTGTGGTTCCACAATCAGAAATTTGCAACGCAATTTTGGTGTCTGATTTTAAACGTTGGATAAAGATGAAAAATTTGGAAAAAAAAAACAAAATTGGAAGTGCGGTTTACGATTTAGTAAGAAATCCATTCAGCTCTGGTGATTTCACGTAAGAAACTCAGCAGGAACACTGTAAAATTGAAAAAAATAGGGTTAAGAGACTTGAGATTGGCTTCACGTTTCAAGCTCTGGTTTGAAATTCAGTAAAAAGTTTCAGAGTCCATAGGATCAGACATCTGCATTCCTTTTGCCTCTGTTGCAGCCTCCTTGTTTGCAATCCCTAAAATTTAGAAATTATTGCTTTAACTACCCTTGATGGATTTGTACAAGGTGGAAAAATGTTAACCCTTTTGCTCCCTTGTTGGGACTAGAATATATTAGCATTCATATGCATTGGATAGTTGTTTTAATCTTGGCTTTTTTTTATAGGAATCGTGTCGAGAAGTTGAAGCTGTAGTCAGCTTCATGAAACCTCAGGTTATTCTCCTTTACAGTTCATTGAGGAATGAACTCTTATATCTTTCTCCCTCTTAAGTACGTGGATGATGATTGCAGGTTGTCTTCTTGGAGTTGTGTCCAAGTCGGTTATCTGTTCTCAAGCCTCAGACTTTGAAGGTTTGCTCTACGTAATTCTTATAACCTGTCCGATCATATTAATTCTTAGCATTTGTGGTCATCTAACAATGAGATATCCTGGAAAAGATTAGGCATCCTCTCTTATAGATTTAACAGAGTAAGGTGCCCAAATTTTATATTGGAATTACTAATGTATGAGCTGCCGGGTGGAAATTTTGTCTAGAGAATGTACTTCGCTTGTTGTATATGCGATGATATATCATAACTACCTTTTTCTATTAATTTTTCTTATTCTGGAATGGTACAATGTTTTGGATTTCCAGATTACGACCGTGTCTGAAATGATAGACATGTGGAAGAAGAAACACAACATATTCGGAATAGTATATGGATGGTTTCTTGCAAAGGCATGTTTTCTCGGTTTAGATCTTTTGTGATGGTAGCTTAAACTTCTGTACCAATATATTACATCATTTTCTTATGTTAGGTTGCCAGCCAGCTTGATGTTTTTCCTGGTGCTGAGTTTCGTGTGGCATGTGAAGAGGCAAACAAATATGGTGGCAAGGTGATTCTAGGTGATCGTCCAGTACAGGTGACTTTGGTTACTCAGTTCATACTTTTGGACCGTTCTTTTAAGAAAAGCTGTTGCTTATACTTCTGCTTTAAATCAGTGTTCCATTGAATATTCACCTTTTTTCCTATATGTCGAAGCAGATCACCTTACAGAGAACATGGGCTAAGATGCCTCTATGGCACAAACTAAAATTTTTGTGCAGCCTAGCGTTTCAAGCTGTCTTTTTGCCGAAACCTGAGGAACTTGAGAAGATGGTAAAAGTCTTTGCTTCCTTATTACCATTTTCTCTTTAAAGCTCTTGTGATTGAGTCAGTGTAGATGTTGAGTGACTATTAACTTTGATGGCCTTTTAGCTAAAAGATATGAACGATGTGGATATGCTGACTTTGGTGATTCAAGAAATGAGCAAGGAATTTCCATCTCTCATGGATACACTTGTCCATGAGCGAGATAAGTTAGTATTCTGAGCTCATCTTTCCTTAAGTTCTTAATTAGCTAATCTTAGAAAATCGAAAAGTCAACTTCTGTATCCAGATGATCTCCTGATCCTTTTGCATTACATCTCAGGTACATGGCATGTATGTTGTTAAGAGTTGCAAGTGAGCATAGTTCAGTCGTGGCAGTTGTAGGTAGAGGCCATCTTCAAGGGATCAAGAAGAATTGGAAACAACCAATAAAGGTTAGTAATGATCTTTTCATTCTTGGATTTATTAATTCATATTTTAGTTATTAATAAACAATGCAATAAACAGAGCTATCATTTTTTTCCTGATGGTATTGCAGATGAAGGATCTGTTGGAGATACCCACGAATGAATCAATTTATACTGTAAAGAATATCCTGAAATCTCTGGCGATTGTAGTCGTCGGGACAGCCATTGTTTCCGGCACATATCTTGCCAGCAAGACGTAAATTATCTCAAGTGAGAGAGAGAGAAAGAGAGAGTTCTCTTTATTTATATATATAAAGAACGAAAAAACCCATCTCGAAATGTTACACACATTTATATATATAATTATTCAACTAACTAACTAATCGAATATCATGCGAAATTCAGTTTGTATCACGTATAGAACAATAGTGTTATAACAGACACACACAATGACACAAACAAGACCCAACTAGACATCAAAAGATTATCATGAATTTCTTATTTCAAACAAGTCTTTTTCGCATGCATTTCAACAAGTTGCATTCTTCATAGTATATATATATATACATTACGAATTGTGAAATCATAGTTTTTTTTCACCTACAAACAGACAATATGATAGTGACAATTGTTTCATACACACAAGAATTCACCATGGAAATCGGTGAACAAGAACCTGTGTTGGACATCAAGAAACGCTTAGGACAGTTTCTTCAGATCCCAACATCTTCTTTAACTCTCTTTGTCTCTTGTTGGGAACTTCTCGACGGTCTCGACATCGAAGATTACCCAATCATCTCTAACGGCACCAGAATCGACCTCACCGTGACTCCCTTATTCACCACACCATCATTTTTTAACCCCGCCGGTAAAAAAATCAACGTCACCGTCAAGTTCCCGTCAAAACAGCTTACCATCGAAGTAGACAGAACCGAAACGGTAGCTGTAAAGTCTTATGTCACAAATCTGATAAACAGTTTTCTTGACTAACAAGTTAAATGTGTCTGCAGGTAAGTAGCTTGAAGGACAAGATTCACATCATGGAGAATACACCGATAAAGCGAATGCAATTATACTTCTCCGGGATCGAGCTAGCAGACGATTTTCGAAACTTAAACGAATACGGAATCAGAGAATTCTCAGAGATTGTTGTGTTCCTCAAGTCAATCAACCGTACCAAAGACGTTGCTCCGGTGAGGAAACTCTGTTTCTTGGTGCAGACTTCATCGAGTTTATTCAACGGTGCGAGGATTCCTGTGGAGATTAAGGACACGTGTACCATCTCAGAGATGAGAGAAGAGTTACAAGCTAACAAGATGTTGCCAAGAGACGAATATATATTCGTACACAAGCAACGGATTATGCGAGAGAATTGTAGTCTTCGATGGCATGGTGTTGAAAATGGTGAGACTCTTTTTGTTTTCAAAGGGTCTATTAGTAGTGGAGGTTTCTGAGATTTGCAAAATCTAAACTTCGAATAAATAACTAATCCTTAATATATTATTTCAGAAATTTTTTAACAAACTAACTTTATTATAACGTGTTAATAACAAAAATACACGTATCAACACCACCACGATTTTCAGCTTAAATATACAAAAGTGTTTAAGTTACTATAATAATTACAATACATACCATTGATATTAATTTGGTTAGAGAATCAATATATTTTATTCAACTAACCAAAAAATAGTATTACATTTGCAAAAACAATAATTTTTATTTCTTTAAATTTTTAATACATTAATTTATAAATAATTTCAAATAAATAGATTTAAATTATTACGTAATCCCTAATATATTATTTGAGAAACAATTTAAGAAAATAACTTTACTCTCACGTGTTATTAACAGAAATACTATACTTACGTTTCATCATTACAGTAAATTTCAAATAAATATATAAATAGCCTTAACTTATTCGAATAATTACAATATATTCTATTGTTATTAATTTGATTAAAGTATTAATATATTTTATTAAACTAATAAAAAAATACTATTAAATTTATAGAAAATAATTATTTTTCTTTTCTTAATTTATATATACAAAATTAATGTTAAAAGTAAGTTTAAATAAAAGTTAAAATTATATAAATATTTAATTTATATGTATTAATAAAATATAATTTACGAATATTTTTTCCCACGTATTGCATCGGTATAAATCTAGTTTTAAATTATTACACAACCCCTTAAAATCAACCCTAGCCGGAAATAACCAAGTAGAGTTGAGATTTGAGAAGAAGTCTCTTTCACAGGTTTTGCTCTGTTTTCTAGAGAGAGAAGAAGAAACAAAACAAAACAAATTTATTGTTTACTTGTTAAGCAAGTAACAATATAACAAGATAATCACAAAAGCAAATAGTTTTAAGAAGAAAAAAACAACAAAGAAACTCTAAATTTCCTCTTTGTTTTCTCCTTCTTCACATTCTTTTGATTCGTTTTCTCCATTTTCATTAGTCTTTTCTTCTTCACCATTATTCTTCTTCGTCTCTTCTACTTTATCATCTCTATCTTCTTCTTCTTCTTCATTCTTCATCGCTTTATCATCTTCCTCTTCACCGTTTACATTCACCTTTTCCTCTTCTTCGTTTCCTCTTCTACTCTCTGCATCCGATGAAATCTTCTCCATTTCATCATCATCTACTCGAGATCTCTCTTCCTCAGAAACCAAATCAAGATGCTTAAAAAACAAATACATATGAGAATCTTCTCCAACTCCTAACTCTCTCAACATCATTTCATCTTCATTCTTCATCACCATTCTTCTCTCCTCTTCATCTTCGAACACAAGTATCAAACGTTTCGCAGACAGTTTCACCTCCGACGCGATCTTCTCCTTCAACTCCTTCACCGTCGCATTCTCACTCACCTCCATATCTATAAACGTTCCTGTTATTATCTCCACATTCACCTTCATTGCTTGATCTTTGATTGTTAAGACAAACATTCATTTCTCATCTTTTTTGTTTTGGTTTTTGATTTCAAGATCTTGTTTTTGTATGAAAACATGAACTAACCAAACACTAAACATGCGACTTTCGTTTTCAATTCAATATCAAAATACCTGAAATTATTAAATTGTTTTACTTTATGGAAATTAGTATCTTCTTTTATTTCAATTTCGTTGCGGATATTTTGCAACATATTTCTTTTATTTGTATCTTGACTAAGTAGGATTCTTTGAAAAAATCTTTCCTCAAGTTTAGGAAACTATAATTTTTTGTAAATTAATCCTTATATAAAGAAAGAAAAACTAAGGCCAATCATTCTACTTTTGTAAATTAATCCTTATAACAAGTTTATCCCAACAAAGGCCAATTGACTAAAATAACATATTTTAATTTTTTTTTAAAATATCATTAGTTTAAATTTTCAATAATAACACAAATTTAATATTAAAATATATTAAAAATTTATTTTAATAAAAAAAATTAAACCGAGAAAAATAGTCCAAATATAATGTTTTAAGTTTATGTATAATTTATTTAGAGTAAATAAGTATTTTTATATAATTATTTGTGTTAATTTTAGAATTTTAAATGTAAAATATTAGATTTGGAACACAAACTTTAAAAATATTATTTTATGATATTAGTTTTTGTTTTTACTCTCTCTCCCCTTTTTATACAAAAATAGAATTAGATTGATGAAAGGTAGAAATAGTATCAACAAAAAACAAATAGAATTATAATTCAATTCATACAAAATGGTAAACATTAGAGGAAGTTATTAGAATAAAGAAAAAATAAATTATATGAATGAAATAAAGATCGTAGATGAAAATTTTCATTCCACTCATTCCTCTTAAAATATGGATTACTTTCCTCTTGTTTATTCCTCTAGTTGATATTTCCATCCTTATATATACTTTTGGAAAGAAAAATTAAAAGTATGATAATCAAAAATCCTTTTTAAAAATAATGGTATTTTAAAATTGGAAAATGATTAAAGGATTTTTGTAACTGTGTTGCATTGTGATACATATGAGAAGTGTACGTGCATGTTTATTTCATGAATGCATACAACCAATTACAGACTGTCATTTCTTTTATATTAATGGTGTTATGTAAAAAAAACAACTTAACATTAATTAAATTGTAAAGCCACACATAATTAACAGTTAATAAGTTTTCAGTTACCTTTGGAGTTATACAAAATTAACTATTCTCGTTTGGGATTAGTTACTCTATTGGCTATTCATAAAATTAATTACACTTTTAAATCAAAAACTGAAAAATAAACTTCTAAATCTATAAAGAGATTCAGCATAATTACATGCATTTAAATATTAATTTATCTCCTAATTTGATGGATTTAACTTTTATTTAAATTACAAATGGAAATTTATCCAGTAATTTGCTCGATTTTGCTATAGATTTCTTTCAATATTTGAATAATTTAATAAGCTGAAAATTTTATTTTATAAAGTTGAATAATAATTGATTTTTTTCAGTTTGATTAATTTTTTTGGCAAACCTAATTTTAGATAATAAATTAGTAATACAAAATTTGACCAGCCAACTACGTTTAATGATACATCAAATTACATATTGACTAATGTAAATTTTAAATAAATTTTACAACTTTTTTTTCTATACATAGTGAAATATCTTCGTTGAATATCAACTCAGTCAATACAACAATAACTATAATAAGAATTTTATTATTGACTAGATTGATAGATATTATGCATCATTTTAACATTTTAAACCAGCAAGTTTCAAACATATAAGATTCATTTGTAAATTCTATAAATTTAAACTATCATAATTTATTAATCTATTATAATTTATTAATTTATTATAAACATATAAGGTTAGTCTAACTAATTATGTCATACTTGAAAAGAAATCTAATAGTAGGATATAATTCTTTAATTTATTTAACTTAATTTTTAAGAAAAAATGTGACAATGTATAGTCAGTATAAAATTTAGTTCTAGGAGTTAAATAATACATGTTCTTAACCAAATATATATATTCCTAGGCTAATATATCACAAAAATATAGAAATATTTATTTCTCAAACTTAAAACAACAAAAAAGGATAACAAAAAAATACTAAAATAAAGATTAAGACTAAATTTAATTATATATCTAGCAAAACTAATTAGTTATTTACTTATTCAATTATTATTATTTGCTAATAATATATAACCGTAAATGTAACCAATAAGAAATTATGAAAATTAATAATCAAATATCTCTCTCTATGTCTTCTTCAACCCTATAGGGTAAGTTAAATCCTCTCTCTCTCTCTAACTCTCTCTCTCTCTAACTCTCTCTCTCTAACTCTCTCTCTCTATATATATATTCACCATTAAATTCTGTTCCTCACTGCAATTATTGCTTCTCTTCATATCTCTTCAACACTTTTTATTTTCTCTTCAAGATTTTCATTTTCATCTCTTCTTTGATCAATACGCCACAAAACCACTTTGTAAAACCATTGGTGGTTTTCCGAACGAAGGGTTTCTTGATTTTGCATCCGACAACGTATATATTATATATATTTCTCAAACGCCTCAATATCTTTTTTGGTTATTTATATATATTCATTAATTTTATCATTAATCTCAACTATAAATATCTTAGATTTACCCTTTTCGTTTGATTAATTCATTACACCATTTCTATGGTATATATATCGAATTATTAATTCCGTCTTTAACTTTTTTTCATCAGTTATATTCATCAAGTGTGTAAATTGTCATCCCTTGGTCGTTATTTTCAAAGGTACCGTTGGATTCTCTTCGTTATCCTTTCTCATTTACGTTTACGTAACCAATTATATATAGTTTTGCTTCGATCTTATTAAATTAGTCTCGGAGACTGTGTAACAACAATGGATGATAATTCAAGAGCTTAAAATGTTGCAGCTAAATATGGTACTAGCGGATATGAACAACGACGATGATAACAACAACAACAAGGAAAACAATAACAGCAACATAAATGGTGGTAATAATACTGGTGATGAAGAATTTGACAGTGCAAATACAATTAGTGAGAATCAAGAAGAAGGGTCGGGAAACGATCAAGATCCTCGTCATAGTAAGAGAAAACGATATCATCGTCACACTCAACATCAAATCCAGGAGATGGAAGCGTAATTCACTTTTATATAACTCAATTATATATAGATCACTATATATAATCGTCTCACTTATCTTTTGTTGTTGGATAGATTCTTCAGAGAGTGTCCTCACCCAGATGACAAGCAAAGGAAAGAACTTAGTCGTCAATTGGGATTAGACCATCTTCAGATCAAATTCTGGTGCGATTAAAATTTTTGACCACAACTTTCTACGGTCGACCGCAGCGTTTGACCGCAGGAACCTACGGCGGTCAAACGAACAATGTTTGGCCGCATGACGCAGCCGCAGGTTCCTGCGGCTATCAAACGAACAGCCCTTATATCTTCAATAAATGTTTCATCATCTCACACGTATTTCATCTATGTACAATGAATTGGTTTTGACTCATGGTATTATATATTGAATTGTAATAGATCAATCTTATAACTGAGTTATCAAGTTAAGATTTTTACGGTTATTGAAGATATATATATCTACTTTTTTTTTGCAGAATCATCAAGAACGCCAAGAGAACTCACAACTTCGGACAGAGAATGCTAAGCTTAGAGCCGAGAATCACAGGTATCGCCAAGCTATTACCAATGCCTTATGTTCTAAGTGTAGTGGTCAAACTGCAATTGGCGAAATGTCTTTCGAAGAACATCACCTTCGCCTCGAAAATGCTCGGTTACAAGAAGAGGTACTTATAGTCTATATGCATACTGATAAATAACACAACCATCTTTCTAAATCTAATACTCAAATCCTTATTATTTTTATAATATAGTGTTCAATGTAAAATGTGACATATATACACATTGGTAGTAATTAAAGTTTTAAAAAGTTATAATTTTTTTTCTTTCTTTTTCTTTTTGGGTTGTAGATCCATCGTCTATCCGCTATGGCGACCAAATGTATAGGAAAACCGGCCTTGAGCTATCCTCATATGTCTCCCCCTATTCCTCCTCGACCTCTCGAGCTCAGGATAGGAGATATTCGGAGAGATGTTTATGAAAATACCGACAACTTCTCGAGGTCAATCACTGGACTGGTAGATGCTAATAAACAAATGATCATAGAGTTAGCAGTTGGTGCCATGGAGGAGCTAATGACGATGGCTCAAGTGGGTGAACCATTGTGGAAAGGAGGAGTTAATGGCACGAGTTCAGTATTGAACATGGATGAATACACAAAAACATTTCAAAAGGGACTCGAGCCTAGACCGAACGACTTTAGAACCGAGGCATCAAAGGAAACTGCGTTAGTGGCCATGGATCATTTGAACATCGTTGACAGTTTCATAGATGTGGTATAAGTTAATGAACTAAATCAATCAAAATTATGATCTTGATCAATCCTTTCTTAAATAACATACATTTATATTATAACAAATATTCTCAGAAAAAATGGTCAATGATGTTCGCTGGAATAGTTGCTAGAGCCATGACTCATGAAGTTCTTTCGACTGGAGTCCCTGGAAACTTCAATGGAGCTATCCATCTGGTAACATTTCTAATTTGCTTTTCTTTATGATATATATGTAAAGTAGGAGTTGTGATTTTATTGAATTAATTATCTCTACTAATAATTTTAATTACTTCGATATTTTAGTTTGAATTTTTATTTACTAAAAATATGAATTCTAATTTATATCAACATAAAAATGCCTTTTCATATCATTTTCAAAAATATAACACAAAATGTGCATTTTTTTCAAATTAGAAAATTTAAAAATTTCAAATAATCCCTTAATGTAACTAACATTGTTGTTCATTCATAGATGACTGCTGAGTTCCAAGTGCTTTCGCCGCTAGTCTCGACCCGCAAAGCACTTTTCGCCCGCTACTGTAAGCAGCAAGGAGACGGTTTATGGGCAGTGGTCGATGTTTCCATCGACCATCTGGTTCCAAACCTCGACCTTAAGTGTCGGCGACGACCCTCTGGATGTCTAATTCAAGAAATTCCAAATGGATTCTCCAAGGTGTAACTAAATCTGTTTTTAATAATGGGTTTTGTCTATGGATCATAGAGTTTAAAATTTAAAATGTTTATTTTGGTTTTGGAAAAAAGGTTACATGGGTTGAGCATGTGGAGGTAGACGACAGAGGAGGCGTTCACAACTTGTATAAGCACTTAGTCACTACTGGTCAAGCTTTAGGTGCTAGCCGTTGGGTTGCAACATTGGACCGCCAATGCGAGCGGTTAGCCAGCTTAATGGCTACAAACATTCCATCTGTAGAACTGGATGGTCTAATAAGTATTTTGCTACTTCTTATGATCTTATCTAACCACAAAAGTACCCTCTCTGCTTTTTTTCTTAACCATTTTCTGACTTTTGTGGAATGGTGCAGCGATACCGAACCATGGAAAGCGGAGCATTCTGAAATTAGCTGAGCGGATGGCGAGAAGCTTCTTTGCTGGATTGACCACTTCGAATGTAGATATGTGGTCTTCATTGTCTGGTTCTGGAGATAATATCAGAGTAATGACTCGGAAGAGCTTGGATGGTCCAGGAATGCCTCCTGGGATCGTTCTTTGTGCAGCCACTTCGTTTTGGGTCCCGGTTCCTCCTAAGACTGTCTTTGAATTCCTCAGAGATGAGAAAAATCGAAGCCAGGTAGTCACAAGAATCTGCTTTTTGTTTGCCTCTTTGTGGATATACTATAAAAAAGTTAAAATGATAACATGTTCTGAGATATGTAAATGCAGTGGGATGTCCTCTCCACTGGAGGGTCTGTGCAGAAGATGTCACAGATTGCAAATGGGAGAGACAGTAGGAATTGTGTATCTTTACTCCGGGTAAAATCACCTGAGTCGAAATTGAATTGTTTACCTGTTTTCGTGTTTGTTCTTTGGTATGTGACCGATGGTTTTTTGTTGTTACAGAGTACAAATACTAACCACAGCAAGATGATGATGATTCAAGAAAGCTCCACCGATCCAACAGCTTCATTTGTGATCTATGCTCCTGTTGATGTATCGTCGATGGAGATTGTTCTTAATGGAGGTGCACCTGAATATGTGGGTATACTTCCTTCGGGTTTTGCTATTCTTCCAGATGGTATGGCTAACCACCTTGGAAGGGAAGGAGGGTCACTCTTGAACGTTGCCTTTCAGATTCTTGTCGAACCAGTTCCTTCAGCTAAGCTGACTTTTAGCTCTGTTGCAACCGTTGAGAAACTAATTTTAGCAACTGTGCAGAAGATCAAAACTTTCTTTCATTGTCAGACCCTATTCGGTACTTCATTGAACCCATTTTGTAAAGCATTTATGTGCCGATGACTTATTGTTCTTCTTCTTTTTTTGCTTTTACAGGAACAGTAGAGTGAATCAAGGAAGAAAGAAAGATACTTTTGTGTTAGAGCTTCAAAAGGGAAGGAGTCAGAAACGAACCTCAGAGAAACCATAGTGTTTGGTTAATAGTGCTAATTGACTTCCCCTGGAAATAGCAATTTAGGTTGAAAAAACAAACAAACAAATTTGTAGAAAACTTTTTAAAACTTTGTTATTTTGGTTAAGTCTTTTTGTTTTCCTTCGGTTTTGTAAGAATCTTATCAACAGATTGACTACTCCTTTTCACTTGTTGAATTTGGTTTTGTTGAAGTTTGTGTTTCAAATTTGGTTTTTCTCGTGGCTTTCAACCTTCTGTAGACTGGATATTTCACTTGTTGTTCAGTGTATCGAAAGTTGACACCTTTCAACCTTCTGTAGACTGGATATATCTCACTTGTTGTTTTTCAAGAGAGATTGCAACGAGTTTTTGGCTGTTGGCTATGGTTTTTGATTAATAATTTCCGAAGTGATAATCTGTCTTGGGTAGTATCTTGCCAAGATCCAATGTATATTGTTTTCAGTGAGCTGAATTGTTAGTGTTTTCCATTAAACTTCATTCCATTTCAAACAGGAAAACACTTGATGTTACTTAAAAACAATACTTTTAACAAGAATCCAGCTGAGAAGGGGGGAAAAAGCATAAAAAATGTTCTCATGGAAAAGTTGATTAATCTAGCAGAAATTCTCTGAGAAAAGAGAGAAATTCAACTGCTGGATCAGTACCTTATCATCAAGCACGCTTTCTCCTGGCCAAAATAACGGGTCTCTTGCCTACAGATCCACTGGTTTTGTTGGATTGAAAGGCAAGACCGCGAAGAAGAGCCAGAATACCAAATCCCATGAAAGGCACATACATCATCAACAATTTTTCAGATGCCTTCCCTGAACCTATCATCTCTCCCAGTATAGCAGCCTAAAGAGATATTCATGCAAAAGTCAAATCAGACAACTAAAGGCCACTACAGTCAAAATCAGATTCTTCATCACAAAGCATATAGCATAACCAGAAAGAAGTAATTAATGCAGAAAGATTCACATTTTAGAACGATAAGAAAAGTTCCAAACTCTACTAATCAAGTATGTTAAATTGGTCAACATAGTAGAACTCAGAATCTTACTCTCGCATCATTCAAACCAAAAGAAATCTTGAATGAATTCTAACAATAATTTTTATTTTGTTAGTTTCATTTCTACATTTATGTAAAGACTATGCATTATCAACCAATAATCAGTTTTCTTATGATCTTCTTCATGCTCACCTTGCAGATCTATACCAAACATACATGATATTGCCTCGAAATTTCAGTAGATTAACAAATTTTTGCCCTAAATTAAACAAATTTATTCAATTTGTCATGAAAAAACAGACTACCATACCATGGAAGTCACGAGGGAAGCTCCGTACACCAAGGAAGTGGTGCCGAACCACGATTTCCCGTAAAGAATTGCGTAGATGTTGGCGATCGAGAGAGGCCAGAGAAACAGGAGCTCGTGCCAGATGATTCCGACGAGGAAATACGGTTTCTCCATGAGAAGATAATCTCCAAATTCGGCGGTGTACCAGCGATACAGATCGACGAGAAACGCTGGGAAAATGGCGCCGGGAAGAGTCATTTGGGCGTCGATAAGCGGCGCAACGACCGCCATGATAGCAAAGAATAAGAAGAGAAGGGCATCGATCACCTTGCAAAACGCTCCCATTTTTCTTCCTGTGATTGAAACCGTTGACCGCTAAAAAACGAGAAAGAAAAGCCGGCTACTTAGATATTGACGAAAACAACAATGTCTCTTTTAAAAATGCATTTAAGAGTCAATCTAGAAAATATTAATTTGTTTTTATTTATATGTAGTTAGAATTGAATATATTGAGGTATTACATCAAACAAGAGTCTCAATTTCAGAAAAATATGTATTTCTATATCATTTTGCGATACATATAATAAGTATTTGCCTACTAGATTTATATCCATATTTTATGTGGGGAAAAATATTCATATATTATAATTAATTATTTATTTAATAAATATAAATTAGATATATATATATATATAATTAATTTTTATTTAAAATATTTTTTAAAAAATTAATATTAATTATACAAATAAAACATACAAAAAATCAGATTATACAAATAAATTAAATTATCAATATCTTGGAAAGATAATATTATTAAATAGCTAAAAATTATAGATGTGATAAATATTGAATTATTCTAAAATTTGGTTTTATCTTTTATTTGACTAATTTTTTAAAAAATTAATATTTTATTTTATGTTATGTTTGATTTTTATGTTGAAATATTATGTATTTACATATATAGTAATAAATATTAGTGTAATGCTATTTTCGTAAATACTCTAATAAATTATATCTTAAATAATATTTGTTTTAAAAAACTCTTATGGTAGGACACGTCATCATGACATAATTGTAAATCACATATAAGGTTTTTCTGCTAAAATGTTTTTTAAATAATATATTAGAGATATTTGGGAAATGCATTTTTCCGTAATTTTTGTAAATTTTCGAAAATATGAAATAGAGAAATGAGGCAAAAGGTCTCTCAAAATCAAGACGACTGATCTCAGTTTCAAACGGATGCCAGTATATGAAGTTTTTACTGCAATGGTTTCAATTACAAACGTTACAATTTTTTTTTCTAAAAAATAACACAATCACATGCAATTAACTTACATTGTCAAATGTTAATGGCGCCTACAGGCCCATGAAGATCCTGACACGTGTCTTGGCTACAGGCCCGTTACAGATATTGACGCATGTCTTACAGACCAAACAGGTCCATTAAATACTGTATCCATAAAATTGGTTTGGTAGGCCCAAAAATCTCAAAAAGTCTTTTGAGTTTAAAGATTAGTAGTAGAAAATGAGTTCAACGACACCACTTGCTGTAAATTATAGCAGAGAATTGTATATTTTGTATTGTGATTCATTACCATTGTTTATATGACGTATATTCATCTATCATTCAAAAAAATAAATTCTAATAACATTAAATTATTATAAGGAAAACTATTACTATTATATAATAGTGTAATGGATTAGTGATTCTAGTTTTTCTTGATCTAGTAATACTGTGAGATTCATAAAAGGATCACAAGAACAAAATACTAAACCAATATTCGTACATTACAATCTTTGAAGACACATTCAAATCCTTGAAAACGCTGCTAGAACAAGATAATTATATTTTCCTAAATAGTAAATGATATCAAGATTTTAAAACTATAAATAGTAGTGAAAATTTCAGAAATTACATAGGAAATGTAACCATCAACAGTTTATTAATTCTTATATTAAAAAACGAAATTAGATTATGAAAAACAAAGATTTTGCTAAGTACAACGAATAGTTTATGTGCAGAGTCGCTCTTGAAACTAAGCGGGATAAATCCGTGCTTGCGATTCTTAATATTTTTTTAAAAAAAATCGACTTATTCTGAAAGTGGATAAATATTTTACTTTTGAAATATTTCATCCATCTTATTCTGTATGCTATTATTTGAGGAATTCAAAAAAATATATAGAATTTGTTTTCGTTAAGTTTCAGAAGATTGATATGAATTGCCCATTTAAAAATTGAGTGAATTGATATGAATTCAATTAGTGGAAACCGGGTCATAATTTTGAAAATGATATTGTACACATTAATTTTGGTTATTGATTGGACGTTACATGATCAATTAGTGGAAACCGAGTCATAAAAAAAAACGAAACTGTGCCTTCGATTATGACTTAACCAAATTGACAGTCTGTGCAAACATTGGTGCATATGTACGTTGTATTTTACTTAATTAAAACTCTATTCTGCTGAATAATTGGTGCATGTGTATGACTATATTCAATTATAAATACATGTATAATTTGCATGCACATGTTTTGGATCTGTAACGTAACTCACTACTTCACCTTTTTAGTATGCCTTTTCAAATTCGGTTATTTTAACTTATTCGTAAATAATATATATACCAATTCATTGGCTTTTGGTGGCTCGAAATTGTATGAATTATTAATATATTTTAAATTACAGAAAATACGTTATACAAAAAATTTAAGTACATGAACATGAGAGAAAGAAACATAAAAATATTGAGAGATTCCATAAACTCCGAAGAACACTTATCAAGGAGAGATCTGTAGTCTTTTTATTCATTATTCATAATATAAAATAATTAAAATGGACCCTAAAATATTTGGATAACATTGATCCAATCAAATTATTTTTTTTCAGTCAGTTTGTTTATTTAAGTAGTTTTGAACTGACTTCTTGAAAAAGATGCCTTTGACTCATGTGCACAAGAACTAATGCAATATTACATTGTTTTTTCTTACAAAACAAAAATCAGTTGTTTTCATCTCTTACAAAATATTTCAGGAATGTCCAACAAAAAGAATTATCGATTTACTATAGATTAGATTTTGACCCACCCTCTCGGGAAAAAAATTTATAATTAATAATTATTTATTTATTTTGTTAATTTAAATTAGATATATATATAATTTATATCATATTTAAAATAATTTTTTAAAATTTTTTAATATTGATTACGAAAATGAAATAGATAATAAAATCGGATTATACAAATACACTTAAATTGTATCTATTTTGGATAAAAGTATACATATGATAAATATTCAATTAAACTAAACTTTTGTTTTATATTTTTTTTGACTAATTTTTCAAAATTTATATTTTGTTTTATATTATATTTACATTTTATGACAGAATAAATTATGTATTAAAATATTAGGGATTTACATATAATATACTATATAATGGCAATTTTCGTAAATATTCTAGTAAATTATATCCTATATAATATTTTTCTTAAATGCTCTAATAATGTGACATATCAGCGTGACACATTTGTAAATCATACATCAACGTAAAGTTATTTTTGTTGAAATGATTTTCAAGTAATATATATATAGATAGATTATAGAATTATTATTTTTGAATCGAGAAATTAATGAATATGTAACAGTATGTGTCCTGGTACAACGTATTTATGTTCCCTAGGACATTTATACCATATAATATAAATGATCCAAAAGATTACAAAATTAAAGTGCCCTCAATCTTGGAGGTGTCAGCATTTTTGAATTTGTGGCATCGAAGTTTTAGAGTATCTCCATTTCATTTGAAAACTGATAAACTTAATTATAGACACATATCGCTTTTATGAGTAGTTTCATATTTTTGTGATAAATTAAATACATTATATATTTTCAAAAATATTAATTAAATAGTTTAGATGTTGTTATTTTTAGTTTTAACGAATCATAAACAAATTAACTATCAATCAAATTCTAGTATAAATAAATTTAATTAAATATTAATATTATTTTAATTTAAGTAAGTTAGGGATTAACACAAGCTGAGCAAAAAAACACACTTCTAAAACATCATAAAGACACGTGGCAGAACTCGTGACGTTAGATCCACATGCACTTTACACAATGCAGCGTGACGGAACCGTAAAAGCGTCACATGATTGAGAAAGGATCTAATGAACTGACTAACCAATCAGATATTAACCCATTTCAGACGACAGACCATTTCAGACGACAGACCATTTCACGACACGGTCTCCTCTCGCAAGTGCCCCTCCCGTCACTCCGTCAGTACCGTTGTTTTATATTTCTTCTATAATAATTAAAAACCTTTTTAATTATATTTCAAGTACACATTTTTGGACTCTCGAGAGATTACATGTGCTTCTTCTTGTTTTGGTTTCTGAATGTGATGTTGTTGTTGATAATTCTGAAGTTTTGTTTTTGTTTTAAAACTGTATGAAGTTTTAAATCAATTTAATACTAGATATATAAATAGTATTTTAAAATTTTAAAGATAGGAAATAGATTCTTATTAAAAATACCACAAAAATAACATTACTTATTGTGATTCAGATAAACTACATGTTAGTATAATTAATTATTTATTGTGTTTAATTATGAGATAGAATGTGTAGCATATAAGTTAAAGAAAACTTTATTACACCAAACTGAGTGATGATTAAATCAATTAAGATTTTAATTAAGAGGATATATAAATGAAAAGTGTCGTTAATTACCCAACCAAAGTCTATGCAAATGACTTGGGAATGCATGTGGGAGTAAGTTGCTAATCACTAAATTTCATTTGCTTAAACGCTTTTAATTAATGTGTCACATGTGTATGTAGTCAGAAATTATTTGTTTTACTCAAATACAAGGAAAATTATATTTCTTAAATAATACACAATTTAACAACTTTGGGCTTTTCATTCTGCCGACGTGACGAAATGAACTGTTTCAAGTTATATTTTGTCAACAAATAGATTAGTCCCACAGAAGCTTGTAAAAGTCAAATAATGATTACTTTCTACAGAAAATTTATTGATGAAACTCCTTTTAAACAAAAAAAAGAGAAGAAATTGATCGAATATGGTCCAATACTTTTTATTTAATACTGGAATTAGGTATATCAACCCAACCCCATAGACTTCAGTGCTGTTAATGGAAATTATATACATGGTGTAAATAATATTTAGTTCAATAAAAAAATCTTATCAATACGAATCATGTGTTATCTGCTGAATCTACCTCCTTTCTTTCTATTTTTTCTTTTTAATTTAAACCTCTACGTTACACCAAAATATAGAGTTATGTATGCCACAATTTTCTAACAAAACGTTTTCTTTCAAATTTATGATAATCGGATTATATTACTATAGAGTTATAGCATGAGTTCGTATACATCACTATCTATAGTAGTGTCAAATTTGGTGTCCTAACACCAATTTGTTAGTTCTGTAAATGATTAGATAATTCATTTATTGCTATTATCCGTCACAAAAATTTACCAAACTATCCCTAGTCATCTCTGGGGTCTTATAGTTATAGGGATAACAGAAAAGCGGCTTATAGGGATAGTTTGGTAAATTGTTTCTTTCTCACTCCGAATTAATATAAGTAAACCGGACGGTTAAGATCCTTATTTCCTCTTCTTCTTCTTCTTCCGTTTCTTCAACGTTCTCTTCTCTTCCACTCGACTTCCCTCCGTAGTTACAGAGCCAGAGAGAGAGAGAGAGAGAGAGAGAGAGAGAGAATCTGTTTTAAAATATCTCTTATATGAAATTACCGTGTACCATCTTTCTTTCAGTTTCTCTAAGGATTACGTGAAATATCAGATTCTGGTTTCGGAAGTTCTGAAGACTGAGCTGCTCCTTTTGTTGCGTCTGTTTATTAGGTGTCTAGCTAGTTTATGGTTTTTATTCTTGGTATGTCTTTGGTTTCTGGGAATCTCTATTCTTTCGGTCGGTAAAGAAAATGTCGAATCTTATCTCTAGAAGCTTCGTATCGAAGAAATGGACATTTCTACTCTGCCTAGGGAGTTTCTGCTTCGGGATATTCTTCACTGATAGGTATGAGTTCCAATATTTTGAATTTCCCAGCGGTTTCCTCTTTTGTTTACATGGTGCTCTGATGGTTTTTCTTCAGAGGTTCATCACTTTTCGTATTTTTATGGGTTCTGAATCAAAATCAAAACTTCTGATTCGTATTCAATCAACAATTTGATACTCTTTCAGGTTTCAGATTTCTTTATAAATACCATATAAATGGGAAAGAATGAATTTTTTATCTCTCACGATGAAGAAGTTTCCCTCTGGATTAAGCTACGAGGCATGATTATGAATCAACCGACTTTTTGTTTCAACAATTTGGTTTGGACTTTACTGTCGCAGGATGTGGAATCTTCCGGAGTCTAAAGGCATAACTCGACCATCCGTAACCGAAGCTGAAAGGTTGAAGCTAATCTCCGAAGGCTGTGATCCGAAATCTGTGAGTGTGATGTGTTGTTCGATCCATTTCAGTACTTTGGTTGAGTTTATAGAAACTTTCTCAATGATCGGATTGGTTTTTCTTTTAGCTCTACCAGAAAGAAGTAAAACGCGATCCCCAGGCTTTGTCTGGAGAATTTCCCAAGACTCATAACGCTGTACAGTAAGATAAAATCTTAAGTTAAAATGCTCCAAATACATAATCTCTTAAAACTTTTCAGATTTGAGAATCTTCTTGTTAACTTCAGGACATTGGATAAGACCATTTCAAACTTAGAGATGGAGTTGGCTGCAGCGAGGTCAGCACATGAGTCTTTGATAAATGGTGCTCCTATATCGAATGATATAGGGAAGAAGTTAGTACCAGGAAAAAGACGATATCTGATGGTTGTAGGGATTAATACTGCGTTTAGTAGCAGAAGGAGAAGAGATTCTGTTCGAACAACTTGGATGCCTCAAGGTTCGGATACCACTTTCTAGTTTTATACTCCTCAAGATGTAGGATATATATATGTTTCTTGATGGTTGTTTCTGTCGAAAACACTGCTTGTAGGTGAAAAAAGAAGGAAGTTGGAAGAAGAGAAGGGAATTATTATACGGTTTGTGATTGGTCATAGGTGAGAATTTTAGTATTCTAGTAATGTCAGATATCAAATCACTCACTATTATGCAGTTTCTGATACGAGTCATTCAGTGTTCCCTGTGTAATGATGTTATTTGTCTTTGGTTCTTTAGTGCCACGGCTGGTGGAATTCTAGACCGAGCCATTGAAGCAGAGGACAGGAAGCATGGAGATTTCCTGAGATTGGTACTTTTTTTCTCAAGTTTACTCATGCTTCAGATGTCTGAAGCCTTGTTATTAGTTTCTTTCTTCCTTTTGTGATTCCCTGTTGCTTCTAACAGGACCATGTTGAAGGATACCTCGAGTTATCAGGCAAAACGAAAACATACTTTTCTACAGCAGTGTCAATGTGGGATGCAGATTTCTATGTCAAAGTAGATGATGATGTTCATGTAAATATTGGTAAGCTCTACAATCCTCTACCAGATAATGTAAAAGGTTCAGTAAACTTTTTACCGTTTTGTATGTTTTTAATATCAATTATTGAGTTGGATTGTTTTGGTTGAAATGTCCACAGCAACTCTTGGGGAAACTCTTGTTAGACACAGGAGAAAATCTCGAGTATATATCGGCTGTATGAAATCTGGTCCAGTCCTCTCTCAAAAGTAAAATACAGTTTCTCAGTTTTCTTGTTTTTTGAATGAGGTGCTCGGTTTTTCTTAACTCGTGTTTTTGTCTATGGAGCAGAGGAGTAAGATACCACGAGCCTGAGTATTGGAAATTTGGTGAGAACGGAAACAAGTACTTCCGTCATGCTACTGGACAGCTATACGCCATTTCAAGAGACTTGGCTTCTTATATTTCCCTGAATCAGTAAGATTGGAACTCTTTTGTATTGTATTCATGCCTCATTCTCAATCTAATTTCTCTGTTTTATAAAATGTTTACAGGCATGTTCTGCACAAGTATGCAAATGAGGATGTTACACTGGGTGCTTGGTTTATCGGGCTTGATGTTACTCATATCGACGATAGAAGACTATGTTGCGGCACTCCTCCTGGTACATTTTCGGTGTCTATTCCTTTCTTTTGAATTTTCTAGTCAAACTAGACTCAACCCTATACATTCTAGATTATTGTAAAACGAATGTTATCTTTGGAACAAATGCGGAAAAGAGAACAAGACACTATCAATATCAGTTGAGAAAGTAAACCATTGAAAAAGAACCTTGATTTTATTCGGTAACCATAATCTGATACTTGAGGAATTTGCAGATTGTGAATGGAAGGCACAAGCAGGCAACATCTGTGTAGCTTCATTTGACTGGACATGTAGCGGTATCTGCAGATCGGCTGATCGAATTAAAGAGGTTCACAGGCGATGTGGTGAACCGGAAAATGCTATTTGGAAAGCCAAGTTTTGAGACCTTACAGAACATATAATAAATAGAAGATTTAAAGATATGTTTTTTTTTTCAAACCCAACGGTCATCAAATGATGGTCACGCCCAAAAAAACAAACACTTCTTCTTAAGTATATTCTTTATGTAACCAAGAGATATCTACTCTTGTTATGATTGTATCATAGTTACTTACATAGAAGAGGACTAGAGAGAGATTAAGTATGAACCTCTTGCAAGGATAGCGTTTGCGTTTGAGAAATGAGAACGGTTTGCGACCAAACGTTTCTGTTTTAGTATAAGGAAACCAGCCGCTGCAACAAACGCTCCTGCTTCGTCTTTTTTTGCTGGTTTGGTCGATTTGTGTTTGGGAGTGAAGTAACTTCTGGGGTTTTAGATCAATACAAACTATTATTGATTTGATTAGGGTTTGGATTTTGGATATTAAATAAGATTTCAAGTTCTTTTGATTCCCTTCAGGAGACGAAGCTGGTCTCGTTTCTTACTGCCTTAAAAGGGTCAGATTTTCTCTCTTTCTCTGATATTTGTTTACTGAATCTGAGTATAAACTATCAAGTGGTGAAATATCATGAACTGAGATGTGTTCTGCTGGGTTTTCTTGAGAGGAAGACGAATTCGACGGATTTTTTTTTGTAGTTGACAAAAAAAAGTTATAAAAAAGCAACACTTTAAAGCAATATCGAAGCAAAAGGAAATAAAAATTTGTGTCGTTTAGTGATTCACGAGATATACTTATTGGAGTTCTTGTGTCTTTTGTTTCATTTTGGATTCTTCTGTTAAAATTGTCTGTTTCCTTTTGATATTCACCTTTTTTGTATTGAGAATGTATATGCTTTTTGGTTTCTCCACCACCGTTTACGGACCTTTGTATTCATCTTTAACATTCATTTTACAGTCTCTCTTCTTTTCCATCGGTTTCAGTTTTCCTTTCAAAGTTTGGTTTGAGAGTAGATGCAACGGATCTGTATCTGTGAGGCAACTACAATTTTGCGTGGTATGTTGTTCAATTTAGAAGTTTCTTTGTGATTGTTGTGATCAAATAACTGTATATTTAGTATGGTTTTTGTAAATATTTTTCTCTTTCTGAAAGAAGAATATAGAGAGCTAATATGGAAAGGAATGTATGGTCATTCACGCTACATGTGAACAGCTATCTAACAAACAGATAGAAACAAGCGGTCGGGTTCTTTAGTGTAAAGTCTAGATAAGCATGATTTCTTGATAGAATTCAAGAACACTGTTTCACTGTAAACAGAAAGAAAACTGTTATATTACCATCAATTAACATACAAACCTCTCCTTTTATTGATATATATAATATCTTACCAGTTTTACATGACCTCTGCAAGGTAGTTTTGTTAAGTTTTGTTGCTTACTCTTCCATGTGTTTATATATGTATATATATCTATCTTCAGGGTATGATATAACATCCATGTGTGAGAAGAAGAGACAAGTGATCAGGTGAGAAAGATTGAATTTTGAGAAGGGAGTGTACAACAGAAGCTATGGCGGAAACTGGTTCGATTGAGATGTGGTTTCCTTTGATATTGTTGGGATTGTTTGTTCTGAAATGGGTATTGAAGAGAGTGAATGTATGGATTTATGAGTCCAAACTAGGGGAGAAAAAACAATATCTTCCACCAGGAGATTTGGGATGGCCTTTCATAGGCAACATGTGGTCCTTTCTAAGAGCTTTCAAAACATCTGATCCTGAAACCTTCATCAGAACCTACATCACAAGGTCTGTCTCTCTCCCTCTCCCTCTCTCTCTCTCTCTCTCTCTATATATATATATATATATATATATATACTGCTCTTTCTCTTCACAAAGGGCTCAGTTCATTTTGCTTTGGTCAGTTTGGAAAAGTTGAGATCTTTTATTTTTTATTTTTTTTGCATCTCGCTGCTCCATACCAAAGAGGTTTCAACTTTACATAGTGTCCTTTTCCATAATGATGCAGGTATGGGAGTACCGGTATATATAAAGCACACATGTTTGGGAACCCAAGTATAATAGTAACAACACCAGAGACTTGTCGGCGAGTTCTAACAGATGATGATTCGTTCCAGCCAGGCTGGCCGAAATCTACAATGAAACTTATTGGCAGGAAGTCTTTTATTGGTATCTCCTATGAAGAACACAAGAGGCTCAGGCGTTTGACCTCTGCTCCTGTCAATGGCCATGAAGCTCTCTCTGCCTACATACACTACATTGAAGAAGCTGTCATTACTGCCCTAGAAAATTGGTCCAAAATGGGAGAAATCGAGTTCTTGACTCATGTGCGTAAGCTTACGTTTAGGATCATTATGTACATATTTCTCAGCACTGAGAGTGACCATGTCATGGACGCATTGGAACGGGAATATACCAACCTTAACTATGGAGTTCGAGCAATGGCTATTAATCTTCCAGGGTTTGCTTATTATAAAGCACTCAAGGTAAACAAACTTTTGTTGCCTCTCTTCAGCATATCAATTTGGATTTGAGGATTAGTGATCTCCATTTATACAGGCAAGGAAGAAACTTGTAGCCGCCTTTCAGTCCATAGTGACTAACAGAAGAAATCAAAGGAAGCAGAATAATTCATCATGTAATGAAGACATGCTGGATAATCTGATTGATGCCAAAGATGAAAATGGAAGAGTTTTAGAAGACGAGGAAATTATTGACGTGTTGTTGATGTATCTCAATGCGGGTCATGAGTCCTCTGGACACACCATTATGTGGGCTACCATTTTCC
>CM032158.1:28240857-28307917 GCA_018901935.1 Pugionium cornutum | reverse complement strand
TTTATATAATTTTAACTTTTATTTAAAATTATTTTTAACATTATTTTTTGTATATATACATTTAGAAAAAAAATTATTTTTATGAATTTAATAGTATTTTTGGTTAGTTTAATAAAATATATTAATATTCTAACCAAATTAATAACAATGACATATATGTAATTATTCGAATAACTTAAGCCTATTTATATATTTATTTGAAATTTACTGTAATGATGAAACGTAAACATGGTATTTCTGTTAATAACACGTGAGATTAAAATATTTTTTTAAATTGTTTTTCAAATAATATATTAGGGATTATGTAATAACTTAAATCTATTTATATTTGTTTGAAATTATTTATAAATTAACGTATTAAAAGTTTAAAGAAATAAAAATTATTCTTTTTGCAAATAAAATACTATTTTTTGGTTAGTTGAATAAAATATATTGATTCTCTAACCAAATTAATATCAGTGACATATATTGTAATTATTCTAGTAACTTAAACCTTTTTATATATTTAAGCTGAAACTCATTGTGATATTGACACGTCAGCATGACATTTTTGTTATTAACACATCATGGTAAGGTTACTTTGTTAAAAAAATTCTCAAATAATATATTAGGGATAAAGAGGCACCAATGATAACTAAATCCTACAAAACTTTAACAAAAGTAAACCGTTCAAAGTTTCCCTTTCTTCATGTCTACATCAAAACTGGCCAAAAGACCTAAAACATCTATTAAATGTGAATTGGTGCAACCGAAATAGTAAAGTAACGACTTCACAAAATTAAATGGCATGGGGACAATTGGAAAGTATCAAGAAAGTTGATGGTCCCAGTTACTTTAAGATATTTCCACTAAGTTACTTTTACCATTTAAGCTAAATTCCCCGTGGTTATGTTGGCCCTATAGTCCGAATTTCACCAGTCTAACCACCACGAGACAACACGTCGCATGCCAGCATTTTACGATAAACCGCCACGATACCACCACTACATGAGCTTATCTCACAGCCAAGACTCTATGTTCCTGTTAATATATAACCGATAGAAAACATAGACGTGAAAGGAGACAGAACCATACACAGGAGGAACAGGTTCTTCACAGAGAATCTGTTAGGACTTTACAATCGTTGAGTTAATTGTTAAATATAGTTGTGATAATTAAACTAAAACACATGATTTAACTATCGAATTATCATTTAAACTATTTATCGAGTTGGATATTCCCTTCATTAACCCAAATAATGAACATAATTATTAGTTCAAATAAAGCTCAAATATAAGAATAAGTAAAATTTAAAATTATGAAGAAAAAAATTATTTAGAGAATTATCGTGGATAATGATTAACTAGATAATGATAAGACTTATCTAGATAAATGGATAAGGTTTATCTAAATAAGTAAATAAAAGTTATCTAGATAAGTGTATAAGGATGAAAGAGTATTCTAAATATTTTAGTACTCAGCCACCACTATTATAAATAAGAGTGTTGGATGTCGTTTGTAAGAATAATCCAAAGAAGAAATACAAAAGAGTTCTCCACAAATAAAACTATTTTTATAAAATCTCTTTCATAATATAAGAAAATTCTGTTTTTATTACTAGTTTCTAATTCTCATTTTCATCATACGAAAGTATTATTGGGTAAATATCTCAAATATATTTCTCAAAATATTTCACTATCAATAAAAAAAATATTTTATACAAGGATCTAATCTGTATTATTTATGTTTTAGATGACACTAAAAACACAAAAAGATATAATAAAAGAAGGGCAAATGTCTAAAATATCACTTTTCTAAGTTTTTGTTCCAAAAATAGCATCATTAATTTAAATTTCCAATAATAGCACAAATTTAAGATTAAAATGCATTAAAACTATATTTTAATAGAAAAAAATTAAACCCTAAATTTGAAATATTGAACCAAAATACAATATTTTAAGTTTATGTATAATTTATTTAGAATAAATAAGTATTTTCACATAAGTATTTGTGCTATTTTTGGAAATTTAATTTTATAATGCTAGATTTGAAAGAAAAACTTTAAAAGATGCTATTTTAGGGTATTATTCATAAAAAAAAACTCTTTTTGTAAAAGCATAAATTGAACATTTTTGTTTTAGATTTCTTTCTATCTTTCTTTTAAGTTACGACTGGTTTTTGGGGATACCTTAATTTGTAATGAGTCAGACTATGCTCATTGTAGTGTAATATAACTTAGACTATGGTTAAGAGATCCTTAACTGAGCATAGCTCATGCCAAGTTCCGAATCGGGCCATAATACTGTAGCCCAATTAGCTACAGACTCCAACCAGCAGACCCGACTAGGACAGACAGAACATCGATGATAGCAAACATAGAAATAAGGGAAAAAAAGAAGAGTGATCGGTGTTGTTTTGGCATCCTATGAAAGGACTCGTAGTGTGCTCACCTAATTGGGAAGACTTATATATAGAAGATGAAGAATAAACATGTAATTTGATTATAATAGCAATATCTTTATGTTTTTGAACGAAACTGCAATGATTAGAAAAAAAATGAGTAATATCCTAAAATAGCACAATTTAAGTTTATCGCACAATAAAACTAAAATTCCTAATATAACATAAATTATTATATAAAAATAATTATTTACCTTAAATAAAATATATATAAAATTAAAACATAATGTTTGTGTTCAGTTTTTTCAATTTAGGATTTAAATTTTTTTTTATTAGGAATAAGTTTTCAATTATTTTAATATTAAATTTATGATATTTTTGGAAATTTAAATGACTAGTGTTATATTTGGAAAAAAACTTGAAATGTTGCTATTTTAGTCAATTGTCCTTAGAATATATATATAAACACATAGGTGTTAATATATATTAAAAATTCAAGATAAATATCAAGATATTTATATTATAAGGGCTAGTTAAATCTAATCGTTAGATTGTTAATGGTAATGAAATTGTAAATAATTATTACTTTTTTCAATGTTATTATTCTTTTTTTTTCCTTTTGTCGTGTATAGTATATAGGTTTGAATAATTGATACATTTGTATGAAAGACAATAAAAGATCCAAGAGAGGACCATCAAGATCATTATCAGTTTGGTTTCAATCGACAAAATAAATAAAACAGTAGTATTTAAAATAAAATTTTGGAAAATAGTTTGATAGTATATATAAAAAATAATACATTATTGTTAGGGAAACATGCACGTTACGTTTTACTTGCTTCTCTTGTCTCCATCGAACTTTACAACTAATAAATTATCAAAAATTTAATACATACTAACTAAACCACGTATGAATTGTATTCGTGTCAATCAAATAAATATAATTTTGGAGCATTTTATCAATCCCATTCTTGTTTATATCGAGTATTTCTACTAGCTATCCCCTTTTTATTCTTGTTTCTTTAATTTTATGTCATATTCTAATTATTTCGACAGTCATATTTACTTACCGAACACTCAAAGCGAACCTTTCATGTTGCAATATTAATACAAAAAATGGTTTTTTTTCCAAAAATATTCTTAGCATAATGACAAATAAAAATCCAAAAATATTCTTAGCATAATGACAAATAAAAATAAATTGGTTTTTTAAATTCTACGGTTCGATTACTTATAACAACATCATTTTAAAAAAATTAGAACGACCAATTTTTTGGTAATATAAAACGGCACATTATTTTTTTCGTTTATGGCCCTATTAAATTCAGAACCGGCTCTACGGATACTATTGTGTTTAATTTGTGTTGCTTAAGCAGTTTTTTAGTTAAAATTAAATTTCCTACATATCATCTACAAAACACAAAAATTTAAAACTCGATGAAGGCTTGAGTAAACGACAAAAGTTTTTTTTTTGTTCTCAACAACTAAAGTAGCTGAACAAGATTGATCGAAAAAAGTGGTTCAGAAAACAAAACCCACAAAAAGTGTCCATGCATTTCTGCCAATGATACTAATAAATATATACTTGCAGGTAAAATAATAAAGTAAAAATTAAAAAAAAGACAAGTGTATGTGTGAGAGATTGAGATACTTAGAAACTCTTGTTTTTATTATTATTTTAAAATTTTTTAACACTATACCTCACGTAAAGCCGACACGTGGCAGATTTTTAGATGTTAGATTCTCCACATGGTACTAATATGTGATTATGTCTGTAACTAAGTCTGTATACACTTATATACATCATTGCTCACTTTTAGATTTAGATTCAATTCACTATGTATATAAAAAAACCATGATTCAAATGAACGTGTAAATGTCATGCGGATTCAAAGTAAATAATATAATCTACCAATGGAATCTTAGTTAATACAATTATGGTAGATTCTCTTAATGGAATCTTCGTTAATCTAAAATTTTAAAGATAAATAACTAAAGAAGTTGCTATTATATTTCGGATCGATCATGGTTACAGAAATGTTTCAATTTGTTATCAACAAAAAACATGCATGTAAATATACATTAGTGTTGTTCGTTTGTCTGATGCAGCATCTGCGGCACCAACCTGTGCTCAGACACTGTAATTAAACACTACAATATTGTTGTTCGTTTGATCGCCGCAGATTATCGACGCAGATTGTATCGTAATTATTTAATCGCAAACGTTACAATTTCGTAGCGGTTAAAACATGCATGTAAATTATACATTGATTACAAAATGATTTAATTCTAATCTATAATCTATAATATATTAATTGAGAATCATTTTCACAAATTAATCTTATGTTTAGGTGTGATTTACAAGTATGTCACGCTGATATGTCACAATATTATAGTATTTTAAAATAAATATTATCTAAGACATAATTTACTATAGTATTTACGAAAATTTTCATTATACAATATATTATATGTAAATTTCTAATATTTCGACATACAATGTATTTTGTCATAAAATATAAATATAATATAAAACCAAATATAAATTTTGAAAAATTAGTCAAACAAAATATAAAACAAAATTTTAGTTTAATTGAATATTTATCATATGTATAATTTTATCCAAAATAGATACAATTTAAATCTATTTATATAATCCGATTTTATTATTTATTTTATTTTTTTAATCAATACTAAAAACTTTAAAAAAATTATTTAAAATATGAAATCAATTATATATATATATATATATCTGGTTTAAATTAACAAAATAATTAATTAATTATTATGTGTAAATATTTTTTCCCGCGTAGATCAAAATCTAGTTGTCTAAATACATGATATGTCTCTATAGTGGATTATTGGGGTTAAAATATGTCTCTAGAGTTTCTGTGGTGGAACACGACATAAATTCTAAACCAACCCTATGTATTAAAAAAATTTAATCTAAGTTTGAATCCTTTTGTATACGTATACGTACTAGTTTTTTAATATAATATCTCTAATTAGTAAATATAAATGGAGTATTGTAAATTAAATAAGTACTTGAACTAATATGCATGTTACTGCTTGATTGTTTTCCCAACATAGCCATGTTACCACTTTAACCATATAAATAAAATTTTGATTGCTTTTTATATTATTCCTAAAAGTAAAATTATATGCATGTTTAGTCTACATTCGCATTTATAGATTTTTTTTGTTAAAATATTATTTGTCCATATATTTCATTAGCTTATTATTCACCTAATGTAAAAGTATGGAAAGTGGAGCTAAATACGAAAAAAGAAACTGTGATATTTGGAATGCTGAACAAAAAGGAAAGAGAATATATTCTCAAGATACAAGAATATGTGAGAATGTAAATCGCATATTAAGGTTTTCTGTGAATTATATATATGCAGTGATAGAGAATAGGACGTCTTCTAGGTTTTCTGGAGAGAAAAAACCTCGTGATTGAAAGAGTGTGTGAGATGGGTGAGAGAAAATCGAGTGTCACACAGCTGTTGTTGTGTCACTGAGTTTTTGGATAGAGTTAGAAATTGGTCAGTCTAAAGAGAATGTAATCTTATGTCAATCTGATTAAATAAACTGTGAAAATTTTATTTAAATGATTTCTATTTGAATAAAGTATAGTTTTGTGAAAACTCTATCTATTAATTCTAATTCATTACTATTCTGGGTTTTCACCTAAAACTAATTTATTCAACAGAAAATATGTAGAATATAAATAGTCAAAACTGATAAAAATTTCATTAGTTTTGTATTGAAAATTAAAATATTATTTAAATTGAAACAATATTTTTAATTAAAAAAGAGAGAGAGAGAATATGGTCATTTCCTTCAACTCTTATCTATCTAATTATGTTAAAAGAAAATATAAACATATACAAAAGAAAAGCATATGTACGTAATGACAGAAGTACATAAATATAAGAAACCCACAAGTACACTTCTCTAAGAAGATTTGTTCAGGCAGACGCCAAAACAGACAGAACGAAAACCTTTCTTCAGATCAAATCAATTTTAATATTTCTTATAAGAAAAAATGGATCTTGATTTAAGACAAGATCCTCTCTTGTTGAATTTCCCACCAGCCATCAAGATCCGACCGAACAACACCAACATAGACGATGACTGTAGCGGCTGCACCACTCCCACTTCCTCCGTCCACAAAATTCCTCCATGTACAGCCACTACTCCTCCTCCTCCGCCGCAGAAACCCCGTCCACCTACGACGCCGTCTTCACTCGTCTTCAGATCTTGTAAAAGGAAGCTTATGACGTCATCCAAGTTTGAAATCATTGTCAACAAAGACGAGATCGATCGCTTCTTCTCCTCCGTTTACAATCAAACAATGACGTCATCTACCACGACTTCTCTAAAGGTGGCAAAGCGGCGGAGAAGTTTCCGTTCTTGTCCACGAAGATGATCAATAATTGGAATTTTTGTTATAAAGGTTCCATAATTCCGATAGCTTTTTTTTCGATTTCGTTTATTTTATGTAGTAATTCTCAACTTTACACGTCGATACCACTCTATAAATATGCATGTGCGATCCATCAATGAAATCTTTTTTTCTTTCTTTCATTACTAATCTCATATATTTGAATTATGAATCTATTTCTGTTTTGTAAAACGAGAATGAACAATTTTAGTAATTTACTGACATCTTAAGAATAAATTGCTACTACTATATGATACAATATCGTCTTTTTTAGTAAACAATTTAGAAAGAATAAACGAAACTAAAACATTTCAACTGATGAAATTGAATCATTTAATCCTATGGAATAACAATTTGTTCAGTGGCCAAAATTAAGAAAGAGAGTACACTTCTCATCAACTGATCGCAGAACCGGTTCTGGAACCAAGCGGGATAAGTCCGTGCCTACGACACTTCATATTTTTATAAAACAACCGATCCTAATTTTGAAAATATTAATGATAAAATAATGTAAAACAGTTTTTTTTTTCTTTTTTGCTTACGATCTTCTTAAACTCAGAGTCGGTCCTGGCTGATCGATGCCATTTATTTCAACTGATGAAATTAAAACATTTAATCCTATGGAATTAGAATTTGTTCAGTGGCCAAAATTAAAAAAGAGAGTACACTTCTCATCAACAGCTGATCGTAGAGCCGGTCCTGGAACCAAACGAGACAAATCCGTGTTTACGGCGCTTTATATTTTTATAAAAGAACCGACACTCATTATCAAAATATTATGATAAAATAATGTAAAACGATCATTTTTTTTTGCTTGCGGATTTTTTAAACTCAGTGCCATCCCTGGCTGATCGATGCTATTTATGTAACATAAGTAACAATTTCAAAATAATCTCAGGTGAGATATCACAAAAGGAGAGAATATGAGTCGCCTTGCAAGCAATTAGTTTTGTCGGCCACGAGAGATTCATTCATATTATGTGTTACCAGGTTGTGAATAATTATGAATTCTAATGATCTAATAAATATCACATTATGATTATAAATGTATATGACATCATTATCTAAACTACTAGAAAGGTATATAAGAATATATTATAATGGGGTTTTAGGTGTTGATTTGGTAGGATGGGTCGATAAAATAAGTAATGGTTGCGTGTCTTACGTGAGCTTGTGAAAGAAAAACACTATAAAGATAATGATGCCTTGATCCAACTAATTTAAATTAATAATTTTATATGTATATTAATATTAATTACCCAATCGAAAAATTGCTTATTTTACAAGTATTGTAATAAAATAAAGTTGATCGGAAATTCATGTTGATCTCTGACATTTTTGGACCGACAGATAGAGCGGTAAATACGGCTTTGGGATCTGTAAATTAATGTAATTTAATGTTCTTGTGGATGACGTCTCCTACAAAAAAAAAAAATTTAACTTAAAATTTATTAAGAATATTTTTTTTAGTAATACTTTAAAATAACAACTTTTCAAATTTTTCTTTCAAATTTAGCATTTCAAAATTAAACTCTCAAAAATAGCACAAATACTTATGTAAAAATATTTATTTATTTTAAATAAATTATATATAAGTTTAAAATATTGTATTTGGGTTCATTTTTTCTAATTTAAGATTTAGTTTTTTTCTTTTAAAATATAGTTTTAATGCATTTTAATATTAAATTTATGTTATTATTGGAAATTTAAATTAATGATGCTATTTTTAGAATAAAAACTTAGAAATGTGCTATTTTAGACATTTGCCCTTTTTGTAAAAAATGCAAAATATTACAAAAATGCAAGACATTTGTAAACTAATTATTTTAAAATCAAATTTCAAAAATATTATAAAAATTTGTTTCAAAACATATCATCATTTGTTTTCTAAAAATATTACAACACTAAAATTATAATTCAAATACCAAAAACTATATTTTAAACTCTTAAAACTACATTCTAAACTCTTAAAACTACATTCTAAACGTTAAAAACTAAACCATAAACCTAAAGAAACAATCCAAAATAAATATTTAAAAGCTCTTAGAATTATTTTTAGAGTAATACTCTAAAATAGCACATTTTCAAGTTTTTCTTCCAAATTTAGCATCTCAAAATTAAACTTCCAAAAATAACATAAATACTTATGTAAAAATACTTATTTATTTAAAAAAATTATATATAAACTTAAATTATTGTATTTGGATTCATTTTTCCAATTAGATTATTCAAAAGAATACATAGTATTTCTCTTTTAGGTATGAAGCAAATTCTCTAGTAAATAATTTTATAAAATACACAAAACATTTTGATACAAATTATGTACGGAGGTTTCAAAAATCTGCTGTGAATAATAATTGCATGCGAACACATCCCTAACTATCAATAAAACCGAAAAAGTCAAAAGGTTTGTAATCATGTAAAGAAAAAACTGTTTTACTACAACGTTTGATTATTGTTACAACGGGAACAAATTATGAAAAATTTACAACAAATCACATATCAGATCGAGTAATACCCTAAAATAACATTATTTAAAGTTTATCTTTCAAATTTAATACATTAAAACTAAAATTTCAAAAATAGCATAAATTATTATGTAAAAACAATTATTTACCTTAAATAAACTATATATAAAATTAAAACATAATGTTTGGGTTCACTTTTTTCAATTTAGAATTTAAATTTTTTTCATTAAAAATAAGTTTTTAATTATTTTAGTATTAGATTTGTGCTATTTGTGGAAATTTAAATGATTTATGCTATATATGGAACAAAAAGTTGAAATAGTGCTATTTTAGTCAATTGCCCAATCAGATTTGATATTAGTCATTTTTAATATATATATATTAGGATTTTAAGATTTTTTTTGATTGTTTTTGTTGTTGGTATTGGATTGATTAGAAATAAGAACACACAATTTGATTACCGAGTTTCCATTTAAGTTATCTTTCGGATATAATCTGTCTTATACAAATTTACACTATAAATATGATGAAGACTTTTACAAAAAATCAACTTAAAGAAAAAATAAACATAGAAAAATTACAATACAACTAAACTTGTTGTAAATCTCTCTTCTTTCTGTCTTTTTTCTCTCTCTCCTCGCAAGTTCTCTCCCTTTTTTCTCTTCCGGGACGTTTTTCTTTTTGGTGCTACTTAAAAACCTAATTTTTTATGTATACTCGTTAAACACTCATTCGAATTTACCTATTTTTGTTCTTTTTCTTGATCTAAAAGAATTTAAAAGAACTGGGTCTTTTACCAATAATATATATATATATCCATAAGTTCGCCCGAGCATAAACAAAAGAAGATTAAATAATATAAAGATAATTCAGATACATTGTAGATTAACTTTATATGGAAATCCGATGTAGATAAAGGTGGATACGCACGATGATAACATATATATATATATATATATTAATTCAAATTCATATGATTTATTAAATTAGATCGTGCGTAAAAGTACTTAGAATAAACCATAATATTTTTATACACGCCGTAAAAATGAACATGATAAAAGTTTTTATTCCGTTACATCAAAATCAATATTATTAGTATCTAATAATAATATAAAAAGGGTTGGCTAGTGGGATACAATAATTAGCAGTGTGTTTTTCGTACAATAGACCACCGTGAATTCTGCAAATTTTGTATTATATTATAATTTATACACATGGTTACAGTTCACACTAAATTAATTATAATTACATTAACAAACAAATATAAGTAAAAGAAAAAGCTGCATTACGTTTCAGACAAAATAAACTTGGAGATATAAAAGGATCGAAATATCTATAATATATTAATTGAGAATCATTTTAACAAAATAATTTTATGTTGACGTGTGATTTATAAGTATGTCACGTTGATGTGTTATAATATTAGAGTATTTTAATATAAATATTAACTAAGATATAATTTACTAGAGTATTTATGAAAATTGTCATTATACCGTATATTATATGTAAATCTCTAATATTTCGACATACAATGTATTCTGTTATAAAATGTAAATATAATATAAAACAAAATATAAATTTTGAAAAATTAGTCAAATAAAATATAAAAAAAAGTTTAGTTTAATTGAATATTTATCATATATATAATTTTATACAAAATAGATATAATTTAAATCTATTTGTATAATCCAATTTTATTATCTATTTCATTTTCGTAATTAATATTAAAAAGTTAAAAAAATTATTTTAAATAGGAGGTAAATTATATATATATATATTTAATTTAAATTAACAAAATAAATAATTAATTATTATTTGTGAATATTTTTCCGAGGCAGGGTGTGAGTCAAAATCTAGTTTAGCCTTAAAAAAAAATGTAGATACAATGGATATGTAATTAAATATCTTAGTACATTAGGTTACGGCGGTAGAGGTGGAGAATAAATGGAATTAGACCAAATAATTAAATGGCATTAAAATGGAAAGAATTTGAATGACACTGTGTCCAAAGAGGAGCCATGTCTATACATTTATATACATTGGACCATCTCATTTTTCACCACGTTTATGTCTAATTACCATTACTTCATAAATATCCATCATTTATTAGCTATTAATACCAACCTAATCTGGTATGACCTTTTTTAAAATATTATGGTATGATTTGTTAGGGGATCACACGAGATCGGGTCAACTTAGCTAGAGACTACTAATTTAGATATTATTATTATTATTATTTCCATTTATATACTATAAACAATAGTGTTGTTCGTTTGGTCGTCGCAGATGGCTGCGGCTGCGGTTGCGGTCAACCATGCGGTTGTGGCTGCATCAAATATTACTCGTTTGTCTATCGACGGCGGTTGTGGTTAATCGTAAATTTTTAGTCATACCGCTATTTTAATCAGCGATCGAAAAAATTGCGATGAAAGACGCAGCGTCTGACCGTTGTCAGCTAAACGAACAATCATATTGTTCGTTTGTTTGTCGCCGACGATTATGGTTGCGGTTAATCGTAAATTTTTAATCGCACCGATATTTTAATCAGTAGTCAAAAAAATTGTAACGTATGACATATCGTCTGACTGCAGCCGTAGACACAAATTACTGCAGCTAATAATCGAACATGACAAATATAGATAAGAGATTATTTTCTTTGGAATAAAACATATTATTCTTAATTTACGGCTCAATTCTTTTATACCTTTCTAAAAAAGATCAAAAAGGTATTTATACTTTTGAAAATAAAAAGTTTATTATAAGTTTAAAATAATCGAACTCAATATTGTGTTTTATCATCAAGAAAACATCATAACCTTCCCTCACTCCAAATATCAAACATTAACACACCACTCGTTATCTTTTTACATAGTTTGTTCAAATTCAAAATATAACATTAAGCCGGAAATCGAGATGGTTTAGCTGAATTTTTTATCTTGGACCAGCCCAATACGGATCCGATAAACTATATACGGCCCAGCAAAAGTATCATTGAGAGAGAGAGAGAGAGAGAGCCTTCTTTTCTTGCTATTTGGTAATTTAATTTAAACTATACACATCAAATCTGGATTTGAATAAGGAAACTACGTCTATCTTTCTTTCCTCTTTTTAACCCCAAATCCGAAAATGTTGCTTGATGCTGATCCTTTCTTCTCTTCTTCTTTCTCCAAATAATTACTAGAGGCTTATAAAATGGAATATGCTCGGATTACCTCTATGATTGGTGCTCTACAAAGCGGACATTTCCCTCCGCTCCTCACAAGCTCGTACGCACATTTTGAGCAAGTACACATGTGCCCACATCTGCATATTCAAATGATTCCTTAGTTCTGAGTTTGATATTTCAGCAACAAGCAGTTAGGTTTACCTATACAAGAGAGCATCAATGTGGTTGTCACAGCATACACAACAAGTCCCTTTCCGTACATGGCTCCATCTTGATCCATCCTCTGATGTTTCTGGCCTCGTACCTGCTACAACAAGTCCCTTTCTTAAGATACTAATATGCATAAGACCATCAAATGAGAAGCTAAGTTCGTTGGATAGAATAGGCAAGGACCTTGCTCACTTGCAGATCGGTTTAAGGCTGCAGAGACCTCTTGTCTAACCGAACGCTGCAGCTCTAATTGCATATCCATGCACGATTCAAGCATCCTCTGCATCTGGCTAATTCCTTGCTGCAGTCTCGCCACATCTCCTCTTAAGTCGTTCATTACCTCCCATTCCTAATTCAAGCAAGAAGAAAAATATCTACATTACACCTTTAACCAAGGTTATAATATGTCATTTGAGGTACGTAATTAATCAGTTAGGGGCTCAAGGCTAAAACCCTTGATGAAAGGCTTACAATTTCAGACCGATGCATCGAGTGATGAGACCAGCTAGTGTGGTGCAAATCTTGATGCCATATTGGTTGGGATGGAGGCATAGGTGGAGGAGGAAGCGTTTGTGGACCATTGATGCCATTAAGCTGGTTATCATTCCGTACAAATACTTGGTGGTCTCTGTTACCTTCTGGAGAATCTGGGATTGCTGTTTGCAGGTTACCCGGCAAATCCCATTCCACATGAGTGTGCCCTCTCCTTTCAGCATATGATTGTATCAGCTGATCCAGACTTTCACGGAAACCACTATGTAGAAGATTAGAAACACTTCTCCTACAGACATAAAAGACGGAAGAAATCATCAGCGAAACAGAAAACAGGTAGAAATAAAGAAAGAAAACAAATTCACCTATGTCAGTACGTGGCTAGAATTTTTCGGGGTACCTGCTTAAGAGCTCCCTGAGTTCCATACTATAAATATTGTCATCCTCAGGTGGATGGAACCTATTTAATCTTCTCAGTGGTACCGTGCGGCGATTCCTTGGGGCATCTGACCGTGTCTCAGGCCAGTTCCCATCAGATTGTCTAGAGTCCTCATGCCAAACACCATTACCTTCTTGTGTTCGATATTCATCATCTGTAATTCCAGTGGCTTCTCGGTGAGCGTCGCTCAACGGAGTTTCATCCCGGTTTATATCTGTGTTACCATTTTCCAATCCATTAAATTGTGTCAACGTTGTTTGCTGAAAATTTAGCCTCTCATCCGTTGTGTCTTCCTGCCAAACCCTTCTTTGGTTGGTATCCTCATCCCAATTTCTATGTGCATTTGTTAGGTTGCTTTCCGACCTACCGGGGTTATCATGCAAAAGAGGACTAGGATTCTCTTGTCTAGAAGAAGGTGAACCCTCATCAGTTATACGTGAAGAATTATCAGCAGTGGTAGCCATGACAAGAGCATTTGTGGAATTGTTGCTGATATCTTCATGGACAACAATTTCCCTCCCATTATGGAATCCTTCCCTACGCAATTATCAGCGAGTTGTGCATTAATAAAATGAAAATGCAACAAAAAAGATGCGAATGAAATGAAAAAACGCCGAAATTATTTATATGTTATTTTCAATGAGAGCAGGGAAGAGAAGAGGTGCAGGGTACCAAAATCCGTATTTGTATAGCCCATTACGGTTTTGTAGCATAGTTAGTGGTGCAATTAATCTGATCCTTTTGAGTTGAAATCTTACCGATGGAGAGAAAATGGCAGGAACTATATGAGAAAATTGTTTTTAACCAGCGAAAAGGAATTCTAAGGAATGCTTTACCTCAAACCAGAGACAGTTTGCCTTTCCCTTAGCTGAAGAAGTTCGCTTGCAGCCATTGATGAAGTTCTCTCTTGATTCGCAGGTCTCTCGTTCCGCAAGAATCTTCCTCTAAGAAGCGACTGCAAAAAAAACTTATGACATCAGAATCGTCTACAATAGCCTAAGGTGTAAAGATATTAATAATATATGACGCTTGTAGTCCAGTCCTAGCACGACGTAGGACAAGTCTCTCCTTCAAACACTTCTCCTTATCCCAAATCCAAAATCAAAACACCAAAACTTTGTTTATTTAGCATGTATTGGGAATCTAACAAATTTCTCATGCTGGAAAGAACTATTCCATCTCCAATCAATTTTACAGCTAATAATATGATGTATGTAATGGCATCTCAGAATGCCATGGCAAAAGAATGTGAGAAAGAAAAGCAGTTCATTTCCGACAAACAGACAAGTAAGAATCTGGAAGTTTTAAAAACTGACCTGTATCCGATTGCGGTGAGCAAAATCAGACACTGCACGATGCTCCAACAAGCCCTGAAGTTCCCGTTGCCTCTCTCTTTCAGCCCTCATGAGCAAATCAAGTAACGCTTGCCTTCCTCTTAGTCTTCGCAAATCTCGACGAACATGATGTGATTGGCCTTCTTCATGATTAACAGCTAACCCTACACGAACTCTGTCAACTTGTGCATTGTCATGATGCCTATCAACTTCTTGGGTGCGAGACCTCTGATCTTCTCTTGGTGTCGCACGGGCTCCTCCTCTTTGCTGAGTTGTCATTTGCATCCACTCCCTTATAATCCTGACTCTTCCCCGTTCAGTATCACCCAGCCACTCTGCTCTACGGTTATCATCTCTTTGCCTTACATTAGATGAATGATCATTAATCCCACTTTCCATCCATCCACGGACAATATGCCTCACCCTCTCCCTCTCGCCGTCGCCAAGGTCAGGAGACTCTTCTCTACTGGAAGGATTATTATCCCCATGCTCATTCCGATCAAGTGACCAAGATCCATAATCATTCTCACTCTCACTAGAGTCTCTAGGATTCTCATTGTTTTCACTCACGTGACTCTCAGACGCAATATAACTAGACATATTACTATTAGACTCAGCATTTCTTTGCTGCCTCAATCTTTCCCTCACCCTTTCACGTGCCCTGTTAAGCACATGCTCGTCTTCCAATTCCCTCCACATTTGCAGGATCTCAGGTGCTTGAGTGCTACGCCTCTCACTAGCATCACCCTGACGCCTTGAAGATGGAGACTGAGACTCCCTGAGGAAAGAAGAATCGAGCATGGAGACCGTTTGCAAACCAGCCAGCGCAATCAACTCAGACTCTCGGTTCCTCCTCTCAATGGTGGTTATCATCTCCTGAGCCTGCCTTGCAGCCCAGCGGCTCAGAATTTGGGATTGGCGCCTTCTAGCAGCAGATGATTCAGCCAAATTATCCCCTTCGAGTTCAGACCGTCGTCTCCTTCTCACAAGCTGACCATTCTCCTCGTCCTCCTCATCTTCTGGGTTGTGAACCGAACTGCAGGACCCAAATGAGATGCACTCGTCCAAGTGCCCGCGCATAAATTCCTCCAAACCTCGCTCAAACTCGGCACGAACATCATCCCTAGACTCCGATTTTTGTTGCAGAGGCTGAATACTAGTCATCCTATTCCTCACGCTTCAATAGAATCCCCAAACCTAATATACTTTTTTTCACTATCAAATCCGATTAACAAAACATCATAGTAACTCCATCACACTCAAAACATAAAACTACGCATCAAATCTTCCCAGAATTTCCGAGAAGATCCCAGAATACACAAAATCCCGATGTCCAAACGATTAAAATTTTCACACCCAAATGTCCGCCAATTCATCTCACCTGATAATTCATTCCAATCATCAGCCAACTGAACAAAACCCAAATTCCACTTCCAATTTAACAACCGGAACCAATTAACAAGAACACGGAATTCAGATTAGCGACATACGTACCTCTTCGTGTTCTTCGTAAATGGCGTAACAGAAATAAGAGAAGGAGAAGGCTGAACCTAGATTCTGTAGATAAAAATGCGCAATCAATTTTAGAAAGAAATCGACGAAGAAGAAGAAGTAAACATTATCAGCAATTTATAAATGATAGAAACTAGGAAGAGAGGGAGTTTTCTAAGAGAGAAAAACGAATGTATAAGAGAGAAGAAGGTGCAATGGGCATTAGACACGGAGACAAAAAAAAAACTAATTAATTAATCACTCCTTAATTGTCTTTTTCTTGAAGCTTTTAAATCAGAAGTTATTTAGTTTTCTATTTTTAATTTATCTGTCTAGTTTTTCGCTTTTGTTAATATTAAAAAAAGAAAGGGCAGGCGAGTCTCAAGGACGCGAGGAGTCTGTCTAGGATTTCAACACGTGGCATTCTCATGTCTTCACACGTCATACTTCATTATCAATATATTTGTATGATAATATATTACTATATTTATATCCACGATATACATAGAAAAAATATTAACAAATTATATTTTATTAATAAATATAATTTTTATTTTTATTTTAAATTATTTTCATATTAATTTTTGTATATATAAATTAAAAAAAATAATTATTATTATTTTTATGAATTTAATAATATTTTTGGGTTAGTTTAGTAAAATATATTAATTCGGTAACCAAATTAATAACAATGATATATATTGTAATTATTTTAATAAATTAAACTTATTTATATATTTATTTGAAATTTACTGTAGTGATTACACGTCAACATGATATTTCTTTTAATAACATATTAAATTTATTTTTTTAAAATGTTTTTCAAATAATATATTACGTATTACGTTCGTAACTTAAATATATTTATATTTATTTAAAATTATTTATAAATTAACATATAAAAAATCTGAAGAAATAAAAATTATTGATTTTGCAAATGTAATACTATTTTTTGGTTAGTTGAATAAAATCTATTTAGTTTCTAACCAAATTAATATTAGTGACATGTAATATAATTATTCTAGTAATTTAAACCTTTTATATATTTGAACTGTGATATTGACACGTCAGCATAACATTTTTGTTATTAACACGTTAGAATAATCTTATTTTGTTAAAAAAAATTTTAAATAATATATTAGAGATACTAGGTGTATTGCAAATGGAAAATATTATACTAAAATCTAATTATTGTAAATATGTCATAAGTAAAAATACCTTACAGTAATAATATGTAAATGTAATAGTATATTAGTATGATATAGTTTCCTAATCTACTGGACCAATAAGATTTAATAAAGTTTTCATATTTCAATTATATGTAATTAATTAAGTTTTAAATGGGTCTTTTTAGTCATATAAAATCATTCATATATATGAAATACATTCATTATGGGATCTAAACATCTCATACGTAATAAAAATATATAGTAGACGAAATTTAGGTTTTAAAAACTAAAATTGTTTACTAAATTGAACATAAAAGATAGGAAAAATCGGATTTTGCTTTTATTTATATTTCTCCATCGAAAGAAATTTCGTTGAAAATAGAGAAGTCATCATCATTAGTAGACAAAACATTGCATCAACTTTAAACCATTTTATATAGACAAATCTAGGTGCTTCTAATATTAGATCATTGTTGATCGAGATATCCCCTCTCTCTCTCTCTACATATATAGATAACTGAGACTGTCAATCTATATAGACTCAATTGTGGTTATAGTGAGCACAAATCATTTAGTGGGGACAATATATATCTACCGCAAGTCGTAACGATGCATATATGTTAGTACGCATATATCGCATAATTAAGTAGCAAGATATTAATACTGTTCGTTTCGTAGTTATACGAATTTTTGGATGCGTTATACGGCCAAACATTGTTCGTTTGATTAGGGTAATTTTTTACGATCAAATGTTACGGTCGACCGTAGAAAACTACAGTAAAAAATTTTAATTGCTACAAAACTGTAGCGTTTGCGATTAAACAATTGCGATACAACCTACAGCGACAACCTACAACGACAAGCTGCGTCGATCAAATGAATAACAATATTACATCATATAACCGGAGCGTCTGATCGTATGTCGTTGTCGCAAACGATTCGGCAAACAAACGAACAACGCTATTATAATAATTTGGATTAATATTTTTTCTCTGCTAATTTGGATCGATCTTTGTGTGGTTTTCGTACCAACCAATATTCTCACATGGATGGAGTAATTTTTAAAAAATGTCATATTAAATATAAATATATAATTTCACATGGTGGCATAATTATTTTTACTCTTTTTCAATTGGCTTTTCTTGATTATTGGTTTTCTTAAAAAGCTAATAAAATAATCATATGTAAAATACAATATAAATCAAGAGGAAAATGTCTATGAGAAAGCTAACAAATGCATTGGGACGAAAGACAAGGTTGCATGGATTTTGGGTCTATGTTAGGTCTCATCAGTCACACTCGTCTTTCACTCAGTACAATACACAATATAAGATCCACTCATTTTCTTGCATTCTTATACGTTTGTCATGATTTATGGATTCTGATCGATTGTGTTTAGAATAGAACAAAAACTTACGAGAAATCGTCTTTTAGCATGTGATTCAATCCTTCTTAGAACTATTATATCGCTGTTCGTTTGTCTGTCGTAGCGTTTGCGGCAACGACCTACGTTCAGACGCTGCGGTTAGACGGTGCAATATTGTTATTCGTTTGATCGACGCATGTTATTGCCGTAAGTTGTATCGCAATTATTTGATTGTAAACGATACAATTTTATAATGGTTAAAATTTTTTACCGCAGTTTTCTGTGGTCGAGCGCAGCATTTGACCGCAAGAAACTGCGGCGGTCAAACGAACAACGTTTGGCCGCATGACGCAGGCGAAAGTTCATACGGCTACGAAACGAAGAGCACTTATATTTTCTTTTCCTATACAATTGTTTCTTGAAGTCGGGAATTTTTGATATGAAAGGGAACAAACGCACGTTTTGGTTTGACATTTTAGGACATTCTTACACAATCATGCAATCCTAACGTAGTAACTTAGACGCATTATATTAAATATTTAGTAGACCCATAGTAGACATTTGCATACTTCTTATGTCTATATGACCCTTTTTGTTTTGGAACTTCCATGAAATGTTAATATGTGATATATTCATTTAACTAAATAATTAGACAAACATATCAAACACAATCTTTCTTGTTTCAGCGTTTTGTGAATGTCTTCTTTTCTCTTGTATATTTGAAGTTAGCATTATTTACTTGATTTTGTCCAAAGAGAGAAGACATTGGGGTATCTACTTTTCTATTTCTTTATCTGCTTCTCTGTCCACTCTAGTCCTTGGACTAGCCATCTCTCCTTTCAGTTTACTTTAGTTTGTAAAATATGAGTGGTTTCATCAGGTTCCTTGTAAAACAAATTTTCTTGTATTCAAGAAAAATCTTTAACAAAAAAAGAGAGGATATGTGTTATTGACATCGGCACAAGGATATATGGCTGTCGTTGTAGGAAAAATATTGCTTACAACATTTGCATTCTATTCTATTACAGAGAAAACTTAGCCTTTCGTTATCTATTTTGCTATTTGTTGTCTGTTGTATCTTATATTTCATTTTGATGTTTTTAATAACATTTATTTATTCAGTATATTTTCATATGAGATAGATGGAGTGATGTGAGAGAGCAAGTGGTCTAGTTGTTGTATCATCTCTACGTCCATCCCAGAGGTGTAGAGTTCGACTCCACCGCACCTCGTAGAAGGGTGTTAAATCTTCGTATGAAGATACTGGACTATTGGGTCGGCCCGTTGTGACCCAGTGACAAAAAAAAAGATGGAGTGATGAATATAGACATTTGAAGTTCTTAGAGTTAGAAAAAAATACTAAAAAGAGAGGTTACATGTGCTCTTATTTCATTAAAAAAGATCTTAAATCTACCAACAAAAATATTAATGATTTATTTCTGTCAACTACACAAGCTTATATAACTAAACCTATTTCCATCCATACTTGTTGGGTATTTTTTTAATTATATAAACTGTATGTTTCTTTCGTAAATTACACAAAATTCATAAATTATTCTAATTGCAAAATTTTTATTAATTTTTATACGTTAAATAGCTTATAAATCTGATTCTAATTCGAAAATTTAGTTTTAATTTAGATTTATTTTGAAATTAAAACCAAATTTTCAAATTAAAACAAATTTTAATAACAATTTAACATATAAACATTAACGTAATTTTCTATAATTGGAATAATTTATGTATTGTTTATGTAATTTATAAAAGATCCAAAAACTACGATTGAAAATATATTTATTCGAATAAATTTATTTAGTTTGACGGAAATAGAACCAAATATTAAAAGTAATTAAAATGAGAATCTTTATCAAAACTGGTAAGAGCGTTTATGACATCATTGACATGCAGTCTTCCGAAAATATCAATCGGGCAAATTGTCAATTTAGAATTAACCGATTCAATTTTAGCCCTTTCAGCATTCCGACAAACAGATTTTTTGGTCTAGAGCCAGATCCGGTTAAGGTATTTCCCGTTATATTAATACGACAGACACACCATGAGATTAAGTGGAACAAACAAACATTGAAAAGGGTTGCAATTCCAGAGAATACAAATTCATTTGTGGTCATATTACCTGAATAGTACACTGAAAAAGTTCGAGAATTCGCTAACATCCGCGATATGAATCTGAGGATGCAGAGGTTCTCTGAACCACATAAGCTGCTTTTGTCTTTACTATTAGATCTCGCCGGTCCCAAGAGGTTGCCTTGAAGTGTCCCCAGAAGCCCATGCTTGATAGTCTTTCGAGAGCTGTAAAACGAGTAAAAGAGCATGACAAGAATAAGTATTGGGATGATTTTGCAGAAAATGGAATGTGCATAAGAAAATATGTAATCTACTTCGACTAGCTGCATTCTATGTTAGTTCAGAGCTTTCTCCTTTGTAGCATTTTCTTTGGTGTTACAATAAGATTTCACATTTACTTAAGTTTGATTAACCTGCTAGAGGATCAACAGGCTGGATAATTACAAATAAAACCATAGAAGCCTACGTTAATCTGAAACTTGGATTCTGGTTCAACATGTGCTTTATTGACATAACTCAAACTCAATAAAAACAAGTTATATTGCTCAAATATGAAAGATCTTCTCGACAGAAAAGCTCAGATGTGAGACTAATCCTTCCTAAAAACCAGGTAAAAAATTTCTCTTGTGAGAATAATTGGAATCAGGATGATCTTGCAGTTTAGCCACATAGCACCATAGAGAAATAAAGAATAGCTTAAAGGGGCTTTTTGATGCAGAGTAAGCCATTTAAAAGGTAATAGTACAGGCAAGTTTTCCTACTTACCTGAGACAAAAACCGCGGTAGCATTAGCCTAAGAATTTGATCAAGAACTTGTGTCCCCGTCGCCTCTATTGCTCCCACTGGGAAGACTCTAAAGGCAAAAGGAATCTCAATATTGACCTACGATTGCCAAATAATTCAGAATTACCACAGCGATGCACTGATGAATGAACTAAGCAAAAAAAAAGATGATTTGGTACCTCAATGACTGCATCAGAAGTAATTTTTTGATCTAATGAGCCTTCCTGAGAGCTATCACATGATACCCGGTTCACCATAGAAGCTGCATGACTAGAAAATGACTAATGTTAAGCCTATACAAGTATCGCCAAATCTAACTTCAGTAGACAAAATTTCACCTAGATATTTTTTATCACTTTACACACAAAGTATTTACAACATGGGTAATCTTTCGAAATGGGTAAACAAAAAGAGTCATATACAGGGATATGCTTACCATCAAATTTGTCATTTTGGGCAACCACAACAGGAGATCCCTCAAGCTATAGCACAAGGCAATAAAAACCATCACGATCTTAACAGACTTAGCTCATATATATACAAAATAGCGAGTTAATTTGATTCAAGTTATGTCTATTAGCCACAAGTTCTTCTCTTTGTTTGCAAATTTTATCATTCCAATTAGTTTCCACCAGAACAAACGAATTTTACCTTGCAGGATAAGAGCTTGATGCAGCAGCCATTAGGCTGTTCTTCGACTCTGACAAGCAAAACAGGGCAGACTTCAAAGTTGAAGAATTTAAACGTATACACATAGCATCTAAACGTGTTATCATCAACTCTCTCAATCCTCTCTGCATCAAGCACCGAGTACTGACTTGCAGGTAAGCTCATATACTCGACTGAAAAAAGAGAACAGGAAAAAAATCGAAATCAAACAATCCGATCAAGATTTAACCAACCAGGAGAAATGGAAATATGAATCATGCTAAATGTCTAAATGATTATCCAAGAATCGCGCTGAAGTTACTTAGAGGTCGCTGAAGCTGGCGAACGGAGATGGACTGTGTCTGGCGAGCGACGAATCGAGCTTTGGGGACAGAACTCGAGGAGACGCGACTACGTGGAGTAGAAGAAGAGGGGAGAGAATGTTTAGTTGATTCGTCAAATGATGATGAACATGAGATGGCGAAAGAGAGAGATGGATTTCTAGGTTTTCTATTCGTCTTCTTCGCCGAGAACGACAATGAGGAAAGTCTAAGTGTAGTTGAGCTCAACGCCATAGCTGAAACGACAGCGTTTTGAACAAGATATGTTAACGACTAACGGTTCAGCTTAACACAGAAGCGACGGAGGGAGAGAGAGAAAGAGTTGATAAGATGTGGGGCGACGGAGGAGAGAGAGAGTTGATAAGTTTGGGGCGACGGAGATGGAGAGGTGGCACCACCATCACCACGAGTATTCCACAGCGCATATTAGCCAGCTAACATTGTTTCACCTCAGTTTAAAATACGCCGAATTTGAAAGCAGGCCCAATAAGAGCCCGCAGAATAAATATTTAATTCTTTATTGCCAAGGGAATTCGCCATCGTTGGGCCAACCACAAATTATTGATTCGGCAGGATTACACCACTTGTTAGTATTTTTGATTAAATACTAAAATCACCTTATATTATTGCACATTTGCACTTCATTAATCGACCGATTTAAATCATAAACATGCATTACCATTTGATGGAATCCAACTATCATTGTCTTCGTCAACTATCATTACCGAGTTATGCATATAATTGTAACTAGATTTATAACCACTACATACATACCGAAAAAACTATATTTTATTAATAAATATAAATTAAATATTTATATAATTTTAACTTTTATTTAAAATTATTTTTAACATTAATTTTTGTATATTTAAATTAAGAAAAGAAAAATAATTATTTTTTACGAATTTAATAGTATTTTTGATTAGTTTAATAAAATATATTAATTTTCTAATCAAATTAATAACAATAATATATATTGTAATGATTCTAATAAGTTAAATTTATTTATATATTTATTTAAAATTTACCGTAGTGATGATATGTCATCATGATATTTCTATTAATAACACGTTAGAGTAAGATTATTTTTTAAAAATATTTCTTAAATAATATATTAGGGATTATGGTAATAACTTAAATCTATTTATATTTATTTGAAATTATTTATAAATTAACGTATAAAAAATTTAAAGAATTAAAAATTATTGTTTATACAAATGTAATAGTATTTTTTAGTTGGTTGAATAAAATATATTTATTATTTAACTAAATTAATATCAATGCCATATATTATAATTATTTTAGTAACTTAAATTTTTATATATATATATATATATTTAAGTTGAAACTCAATCTGATGTTAACACTTTATCATGATATTTTTGTTATTAATACGTCAGAATAAAATTAATTTGTTAAAAAAAATTTTAGAGATTAAAAAGTTGATGTTGATTTGATATTTTAACAGAAAATCGAGAAAGATTTTTTTTTCATAAGTGAGGAGATGTTTAAAGAGAGGAAAAAAAAGATAGGGAGGCGGTCAATAAGATTATATTAAAAAAAAGTTTAGAATAAGCTGCCTAGTGGATAGATAGCCGAAGGACACCAGAGCCACCTTCATTCACTTCACGAACCGCTCGGCGACAAAGACGAGAAGCTGAGGAAGCAACGGAGGACGGGAGACGTACAGTAATTCTTGCTCAGATTCAGGATCACAGGTGGAAGAAGTGACTACGACGGCGACGGAAGGAGGAGATTATAATTGTGCGAGGACAGGTAACTTATGAATTTTCTTCTCAATCTCAGATTTCGACGAGCGAGTCCTATCTCTTTATATCTCTCCGTTCGTCCATTTTTTTTCATTGTATTGGTAATGTGTGTATTGCGGTTCTCCTCTGTACTTTTCGTATTATCCTCTGCAGTGGCAATGGAGTCCACCGAGTCGTATGCGGTAGCTTCTCCGGAAGAACTGACGAAGAGATCCCCAGAACCGCACGGTTCTTCGGAAGCTGGTATTTACAATCTGATCTGGTCTTTTGTTTATCCGTAGTTGAGGAGAACAAAGAAAAATTCAGTTTCGTCGACTATAACTCGTGGCCTTTGTGAATCAGATCCCGTAAACTATTTTTGTGATATGATATCTTAGACGGGCGATTACGTTTGTTTGCCGATGAAAACGTGGGAGAAGATTTTATTTCCGATAGATTTCATTACCTTGTTTTTTTTTGTTGTTGTTAAGAATTACACTGTGTTTCTGTTTAATAAAATTATAGTTAAGAACAAATTTGTTCAGAATGTGAAGAATTATAGAAATGAAATTAACCATTTGTTATTCTCTGTAAGGTGTCACAATCTGTGAATGAGTTAGATCACACTCGTTTTCATGTCTGTGTTTTTGTATGATTGGTGGTAGCGGGTGTAATCAAGGTTGTATGATTTCTCGGGAGACGACATGTTTTTCTTGTCTCTTCAGTTCAACGTTTAGCTCAATACTGATGCTCGATTAGTGAACCATACTGAAATCTTGAGGATGGTATGCTATCTCTGACTGTCTAATTTGTTTCTTCCTTTTCAGACTGTGATGAGAAGCCAACACATATTCGGTTTCTGGTATCCAATGCGGCAGCTGGTTCTGTCATTGGGAAAGGTGGCTCGACCATCACTGAATTTCAGGCAGCGTCTGGGGCGAGGATCCAGCTCTCACGTAATCAAGAGTTTTTTCCCGGGACAACTGATAGAATTATTATGGTATCGGGCACGATGAAAGAAGTTGTCGGTGGACTGGAACTTATCCTCGATAAATTGCACAGTGAGGTAAAAAAACTCGAGTCTTGTTGACTAATTTGTGTGTTTGATGTCACAATTGGATTTAACTAATGTATATATATCATGTATGAGGGCACTTTTGACTTTTCTATTTGTTTGTTAGCTTCATGCTGAAGATGGTAATGATGTTGAGCCTAGGAGAAGAATAAGACTTGTGGTTCCTAACAGTTCTTGTGGAGGCATAATTGGAAAAGGAGGTGCCACCATCAAGTAAGTTTCTGTTTTGTATTTGTCGCAGCAGATTTAATGAGGCTGTCCGAGCTTCCAAGGCCTGCCCTTAACACATTTCCTGTAGCACACTAAACCACCAACTAACATCTAGAATGTGTCTGGTCATTTCCTTGCATTGCTTCCCTGCTATTTTCTTGGTCGTATCTTTAAGAGATATTTATTTTCTCCGAATGCATGCATAAACAAGTGAAGACTCTATCACTGGCGAAAAAGGTTTCTGGGTATTAGATGCGATTCAGTTTGAAGTATTAGTGTTAGTCTGGGATATCTAGTTTCTCTTAAGCTCTAGTATATGGCATTGCATTGTTTGTTTTGTATTTAAGAATATTGGCTTCAGGTGTACTGCTATCACTAGTCGTTGAGACATTCCTCTCTTTTGACGTAGATCATTCATTGAGGAATCTAAAGCTGGTATTAAGATATCTCCTCTGGATAATGCCTATTATGGATTGAGTGATAGGCTAGTTACAATATCTGGAACTTTCGAGGAGCAGATGCGGGCAATCGATTTGATTTTGGCTAAGCTTACTGAGGACGATCATTACTCCCGAAATGTACATACCCCATATTCATATGCAGGTATATAAACTCAATACAAGCTTAGTTAGGTTTGTATTCCTCCTTTAAACTTTTTTGTTATCATTTTTTGTATGTCTTTGATTGCATAGCATTTATTCATGCTGAGAAAGCAATTGTTAGATCATTTCCGGACTATTCTTTGACACTAGAATTGACACTTTGTAGTTTGTTTGCACATATGAAAAAGACTGTTTAGCCACCACACATGACAGTAGGTCATGTGGACAATCTAAATGCCAAGTGTAGATCCTGGATCATATCCCTTTAAAAATGTTACAACAAAGTAGGGTTTTCTACTTTTTAATGTGTCAGATGTCTAATATGGTAGTAATGGTATTTAGTTATTTCATCTCACATGGATTTTCTTTTGAGGATTCTGTATGATGCTTGTCTGTTGTTAAGTTTAATTATCTTGTAAGTACCTTTTAACTCGGTATTTTAGGTCTTTACTACTCTGGTTTTCATGGTCATCCATATGCGTATGTGCTTCCTTCTGTTGCAACAGTGGGATACAATTCGGTTAACTATGCACCCAACGGTTCTGGAGGCAAGTATCAAAACAACAAGGTTAATCTCGTCTCACTATCTTCCAACCTATTTTTTATGCGTACATGGGAATGAATCTCTATCTGTGTTACTGCTATATAGATATATGTCTCACTATCTTCCACCCTATTTATGCGTATATAGGATTGAATCTCTATCTGTGTTATTGCTATATAGATATAGTGTGGTGTACAATTTATATTTTCCACCCTATTTATGTAAATGCATATATTTTATATATATACAAACATGAAAAGATCTCTATTGGTGTTACTATTGTGGGTCGTTTAGATCAATTCATATCTAGAAATTTTATGAGGAAAAACCAACGCAAAGTTTACATCACAGATTTTGCTAGGAAGTAGGCCGCTGAAAGAGATTGTTGATGCTTTTTAACGAAGCAACTACTAGAATAAATTTTATAGGAGATGCCATTTCTCCCATGTCAGAAATCTCCATACTAAGATGATTCTTACTTTTGACTTGAACACACACTGCTTAATGTCCAGTAGAAACATAGTCAAGCGATGATGCTAGCCTATCAACCCGAGAAAAAACATTGCTATCGCATATTGAGATGTCCTTTTGGTGTTAAAACACTCAGAAATGGTATTTTCATTACTAAAGCTGTGTTTTGGTAAATATTCCAGGAAGAAGCTAGCACGCTGTCAATTGGCGTCTCAGATAAGCATATAGGATTGGTCCTTGGCCGCGGAGGAAGAAACATCATGGAAATCACTCAGGTCCGTATCATATCTTCCCACCCTTTAATTAAAGCTGTTTCAGTCCACCAGAGTTTAAAGCTCAGTTTACTTCCATCAGATGACCGGTGCCCGAATAAAAATATCCGACCGAGGCGATTTCGTTTCTGGAACCACTGATAGGTAAAGTTAACATTGTTTTGGAATTCTGTAACAGAGCCAATGTGTTAAATACCTCTCATGTACAAACTTGTTATATGGAAAATATTGACAGGAAAGTGAGTATCACAGGGTCACAGAGAGCAATCCAACAAGCTGAGACCATGATAAAACAAAAAGTTAATTCAGCCTCAGAGAGAGTCACCGATTAAAACCGTTACAAGTATATCGTGTTCCTATCTTTGCTCTGTTTACTTCATTTATTGAGTCTTAAGCTTTTGAGATGGGGGATCAAAATTCATCTTTGAGTGAGCCAGAGATTGCTCTCTAGGCGCATTATTTGTTCTTCCGTTTTTTGGGTCTGACATTAGATAATCTGTTTTTCTCTGGGAGAGAAGCAGATTTGGAGTTAGAAATTTACAATTTGTTGTTTATCATAACTTTATTGCGATTTGTTGTTTTTTGTTCCCCTCGAGTTCTTTGTGTTGTAACAATATACAACAACCAACCATTGCATTTGCTCCTTTCATAAATTTTTGTATTTACTGTTTCTGCAGTTAAAAATCTCCCGGGATTTTTAGTAATTACAATAAAACTCGTACCTTCTGATATTTCACTATCTGAGCAGGAATTTTCTAGATTTACAGAAGCACCTGCAACGTTTCATGTTTTCCGACTTGCCCACATTTTTTGGTATTTGTAAAAACTAACAAAATAGACCTCCACATTATCTATTTGCAAAGGGACCCCTGATAGAGTTTTTGGTATTTATCGAAGTGATTCGTATCTTCTGATATTTACGGAAGTTCCCGAGTACCGAATCTTTTGGTATGCATATCTCAAGCACCAGGGACTTTTACTTATCGAAATGCCCATAATTTATAAATACACTTGGAGATTCGATCTCACTTGTCACAACAATCCTTCTCCCTCTCCGGCTCCGATTGTAACAGGAATTCCGGTTTAATTGGTTCAATTAACAACACATACGTAAGGCTCCTGAGTCCTTTATAAGAATCAATCAAACAAACAAATTATCTTCTTATTTTTTGTCTTTCTCCTATCATCGATCTTCATTATCATCACCAAATCCTTGCTTCTTCGAGGTGATCCTTTATTACTTTCTTACTGTAAGCACATTTTCTTGAATATGTTTTGCGGTTCTCATCATATTCTGAAAGGTTTATTATACTCATAGCAGATGGAGTGGTCACAGCCTCATGTTCAACGAGATATCCTACCTCCCCGAGCAGGATACGCTGGAATAACTATTGATGAAAACTCGAGGTTTATATAAGCCACCTCCTACCTTTCATTGTCTGCTAAAGTTCCCCTTTTTACCTCTCTTTCTCCAATCTGCCAAACTCGATAGCAATTCTATCTAATGACATGTCTCAGGCACAAATAGCGGAATTACAGAAAGCATTGGAGTCAGGAAAAGCCATTGAGGCTGAAATTGAGATGCTTAGAAGACAGAAGTCAGCATCTGATGAAGAAGAAGAAGACATGACTGTCCAAAGGCAAGGCTCTGGTGGTGTGTGGGGTTGGATGAGAAAGTAATCCCAAACTATTTGGCTACACAAAGTCACAAATACATATGCTTTGAAGAAGCTCAACGTTCGAGTCCAACAAAGACGGAATCAAACATTGCTTTATAATACTATTTTGAGTATGAGGGAAATATGTTTTTTCTTATTTTTGTCAAAGATTTAAATTCAATTCTTTGTTCTGAATATTTTTCTTTTCTCCTTATTTAATGAAGAATTTACAACTTTGTCTTTTGCAGGTAACATTATTTCAGTTCGAAACATTTCATCCAATGTTTCCCAAAGAAGAGCAGGGATAAGATAATAACAGTCATAAAAAGAGTTGTTAAGTTCTTATTTCTAGATGCTCAAGCTAGAAATTATAAAGAGAATTCAAACTACACAGAAATCCTTAAGCAAGAAATATAAAATATTAAGCAGCAAAGCACTGCCATTGCCGATGAAGCATATAATAATTGGAGAGGTACAAACACGGAAAAAGTATTTTGAGAGGGTTCAACTTTTAATCCTCTCACCGGGCAGAAACAATGGTTCTTATTTTGAAGCTAACAGAGAGTAACAGAACCCACAGACACATGAAGATGAACATAGCTCTTGTCCCTGTAGTTCCTGTCTTGCTTCCTGGAGAACTCATCACATTCCCTTGGACTAATCCCAAAGAAAGGACTACGCTGAGGTTACCGTTCTTATCATATGACCAGCCCATACCGCTATCTGCTGCTAGATTCATGTTTGATATTCTGATCATACCCGCAGTCACGTGAACCGAACCAGAAGAATGTGCTGAGTGTAACCCGATTGCAGCATCCTTTGTTTTGCACTCTGAAGCGAATGAAGATGGAACAGGAATTGCTCCAACCATGTGGCTCGTCTTTTTGAGAAAAGGGTACTTTGAAGCTGCACGATTTAGTTTCAGAAGAGTCAGAATCGGTCATAAAATGATTTGTTTTATAAGGAATCTGTGAACATCTGAATGTTACCTGGATCGAAATCTGTGATATCTGCATCTTGTTTCGAGGAAGATCCTTCGCCACTTTCCTTTTTCTCCACTGCTTCTTTGCCTTCTGTAACCTCCTTGTCCAATTCTTCAGGGGAAGGCTGCTTGTGCAAAGGTAAGTTAAACAGAAGGACTTGCATAAGAAAAACTAAGCAAGTTGAAAGCAAAACTCTTACTTTTAAGTCGAGGGCTTCTTGATTAGGAAGAACATCTTCAGCTCCAACCAACTGAGAATCATCAAGAGAATTCTGCGTATTCTCATTGTCAAAGTAGTTAAGATAATCTTCAAAGTTAAAACCATTATGTTGAGTACTGCTGAGATCATTCGTTTCCAGGTATAGCCCATTGTCGACTTTGAGTGGAAGATTGTTGTTAGCATCCATGAATGGCTCATCGGGTAAATAGTTGGTATGAATATGAATGTCATTGTAGCAAGTATCAGCCACAAACACATTATTGCTAGAAGATTCCAGATTCAAAGCGTTGTCATCTTGTACATCAGAGCCAACATCAGAGCCAATTCGTTCATCCGGAAAGAGAGAACACCGCTGAATGGTACCATCTCGAATGATAGGCTTCATATCTTCCTCAAAAGTTTCAACTGGCTGTTCATAGTAGCCACCAGAGTCAACAACATAGTTTCCCGTTTCAACATTATTGCTTGATTCTCCATGACAAAATTTAGGTTGAATAGGGATGGAATCATAGACCAACAAAGTCTCAGGCTTCTGCAAAAGGAAATTATATTCAGATGCTGACACAAAAAGACATGCCATGAGGGAGTCCAAACCATAAAATGATCATCAATATGCAAATATGTAAGCTAACTAATACCACTCCAATTATCAGTCCTATGCATTTGCAATATTCCATGCCATTTTTCTAACATAAAGAGGAATCATTTCTGGACTGTTGAAGAAAAAGGCAAGATTTACTTCTTACACAAACCTTGTCAATGTCAACAATATCGACATAAACATCATCATCATCATCAACAGCCAATCCTTCACTGAAAGCATCTTGGTCTGGTACAAATGTCATTTCATCTTCTTCCCACTCCTCCTCAACAAATGGAGCACCGTACTGCTCCCCATTCTTAGGCCCCGTGCCACTTTTCTGGAATATCCTGCATAGCACGTAGGCATCCTTCTCCACCAACAACCACAACGATTCAAAAAAGTCAATAACTCAATCCATAGGCATAATAGCAAAGAATCGGATCAAAAATGGAAAACACAAGATAAAACCCAATTGACTAAATCTTACTTGTGGCACACCAGCTTTCTTCAGGTCCTCGTCGGAAAGCCGATACTCATGCATAACCCAATTGGTCCTTTCACCACGAGGAGCTCGACCCTTATGATAAACAAGTGTCTTCTTCATCCCTACTACTCTCGAACCATTACGAATCTCCCGATCCTTCCCCGTCGTCTTCCAGTAGCCTTTCTCCGTCGCACGATTCGTCTTCGAGCCATTACTGTATTTCTTATCCAGCATACTAAAGAAGTACCACTCCAAGTCCCTACTTTTCAGCTTCGACTTGTCTAAATCCACCCCCCAAAAAAATAGACAAATCAAGCAGAATTCGATCTAACAAGCGAAAAAGAAAAAAGGGGGATTGAAAAAGTCACCTGGTAGATCCCACGGCTCGGATTTGTATATGTCGGTGACGGAAATAGCATCGAACTTAAAGGGTTTGTTGCAAACCTTACGCTTCAGGTAGTACCGCACGAGTTCCTCGTCCGTAGGGTGGAAACGGAACCCAGGAGCAAGCGACGTCACTGAGCCGCCGCGACCCATCAATCGGTAGACCAGAACGAAACACGAGCGTGAAGAAAGGAAGGGTTTTTAGGTGGTAAATCAAGTAGAATTCGAGCTAAAATAACAGAAAATTAGATTACGGAAATTAGGGTTATAAGTAATATTAGAAAGAAAAAAACGCAATAAACGGAGGAGAGAGAGAAAGACTATCACGATACCATTGGAATTGAGCAACCGTGAAAAGAAGAAAATCGAAAAGAGAGAAGTAAGATTTAAAATCTTTCACGAAGGTGATATTTCACTACTGACACCATCTAACACGACATGAAAGGTGACACGTTGACATCTCAGCAAATTATAGATTTAATGTGATGAACGAAATTTGTATTTAAGACACATCACTTTCTAGTTATTTGATGGTTTGTATATCATTAGTAAGAAAGTTTACAAGTCTTAGATCCTAATTTTACAAAAGAGTTTTACAATAGGTCCACATAGCTGCCAGGACTATGACTCGTGAGACTTCATGGACAAAGAAGAAACCTAAGACACATATAATTGGGTTTTTGTTCTGTCCTTTTAAGAGCATTGGCCTTTGTTGTTGTTGCTGTTTTTCTTCCTCAGGTTCTTGTTTTCATCACACAACGTAGTAATCATCTCCTGAAGTTTGATTATCAAAAATTTTGTTTCCATCGTTTTTAGCTTACGCGTCTTTTCTTCCAAAACCAACTCGTGCTTTTCCTTCAGCAGATCGTTGATCAACTTGGTGGAGGAGCTTTCAGGCCCCATTGTAGCAACTGGATCTTGTTCATTCTCCTTCCGAAGATCGTTGATCAGATTGGTGGATGATCTTTCAGGCCCCATTGTAGCAACTGGATCTTGTTCATTCTCCTTCAGAAGATCGTTGATCAGATTGGTGGATGATCTTTCAGTCTCCATAGTAGCAACTGGTTCTTGTTCATTCTCTTTTGGCGAGAAGTGTTTGATGTAGACCTCGTGCAGCTTGGCGACGGAAGCAGGGGATACAGTGTCGACGGTTGTTTCTGTAGAGGAACAATGGTCATGAGTGGTTTGGTTTGAGCTGGAGTTTTTAATAGAGGCGATTTGGCATTTGCGTTTATATTGAAATAGAGGCAATGGAGCTTCTTTGTTTAGATCACAAAGAGGAAGACATTCTCTCTTCAATGGCTCATAATCATCATCATTATCCTGAGCAGTTGTTATGGAATCTTCATCGATCGCAAACTCTCTCGGGAGCTTGTTTAGGTCAATGAGATTCTTACTCTGCAAATTCACAAAACAGTTCCATGTGAATTCAATAAACTAAACAAATATTGATCTCCACTTTGTAGTGCATACAAGAACAACAGGAGTATCGAAGAAGAAGCACAGAAACTAACTTGCTGAATCTCTTTGATTGTATTGTCATCTACAACAAATGGTATCAGAGTTCTCTTCAGTGGCTCATCATCATCATCCTCAGCAATTGTTATGGAATCTTCATCGATCGCAAACTCTCTCGGGAGCTTGTTTAGGTCAATGAGATTCTTATTCTGCGAATTCACAAAACAGTTCCATGTGAATTCAATAAACTAAACAAATGTTGATCTCCACTTTGTAGTGCATATAGGAACAATACGAGTATCGAAGAAGAAGCACAGAAACTAACTTGCTGAATCTCTTTGATTGTATTGTCATCTACAACAAATGGTATGAGAGTTCTCTTCAGTGGCTCATCATCATCATCATCATCATCATCATCATCATCATCATCATCATCCTGAGCAATTGTTATGGAATCTTCATCGATCGTAAACTCTCTCGGGAGCTTGTTTAGGTCAATGAGATTCTTACTCTGCAAATTTACAAAACAGTTCCATGTGAATTCAATAAACTAAACAAATGTTGATCTCCACTTTGTAGTGCATACAGGAACAATACGAGTATCGAAGAAGAAGCACAGAAACTAACTTGCTGAATCTCTTTGATTATATTGTCATCTACAACAAATGGTATCAGAGTTCTCTTCAGTGGCTCATCATCATCATCATCATCATCATCATCATCATCATCATCATCATCATGAGCAATTGTTATGGAATCTTCATCGATCGTAAACTCTCTCGGGAGCTTGTTTAGGTCAATGAGATTTTTACTCTGCGAATTTACAAAACAGTTCCATGTGAATTCAATAAACTAAACAAATGTTGATCTCCACTTTGTAGTGCATACAGGAACAATAGGAATATCGAAGAAGAACAGAAACTAACTTGCTGAATCTCCTTGGTTGTATTGGCATCTACAACAAATGGTACCAGAGTTCTTTCGGTATCATCATCCCACTCTTCTTTCATGAAGGGTGCACATATTCTTCCTCTAGGTCTTCCTAGGTTTTGCTTGAGGAACACTTTACACAACACCAACGCATCTGGCTGCATAAACATAAAATACAAATCGATCAAGAACCAATAGAGATTATCAAAACCAGAAAAGTGGTCATTATTAGCAGTACCATCTAAAGTGTAAAAATAATATAGAGGATACACACACCTTAAGACCTTCGCTGTTTTCAACGAGGCGATACTCATGGATCAACCAATTGGTTCGATGACCGTGTGGAATACGTCCACTGTAATATACAAGAGTCTTGATCATACCAATCAACTGACCGTTGTCTCCTCGGAATATTTCTCTGTCTTTTCCAGTTGGTTTCCAGTAGCCATTGATCGTTGCTCGGTTGACAGAAGCACCGGTTTTGTACTTCTTTTCCACGATACTGAAGTAGAACCATTCTTGGTCTCTTGTCTTCAACTTCGAAAGCTCTGAAACAAAACAAAACAGTCACTAAAACGACTGTATATTATATAACGGAATAAATTGCATTTCTGAATCATAAGCAACCGATTCCTGAACAGAAATTGCAAGAAATTACTTTGAGTACGATATCGATCATATCGAAACACATCATAACCTAAAGAACAGCAAAAGAACTATTCAAGACATCGGCTCGGAACCCTCATCGAGTTAATTAAAACCCTTCTCGTAGAGTTAGATCACTAAAATTATCACTCAAAGATCCAAGAAAATCCTAAAGATTTTTTACACAGAGAAAAGAACGAACCTGATAAGTGATAGGGCTCGTACTTGTAAACGTCGACTTCCCCAATCACATCGAGACGCATAGGTTTGCTCTGAATCTTCCTCTTCAACTAATAGCTAACGAGTTTTTCATCGCTTGGGTGAAATCTGAAGCCAGGAGCGAGTAATTTCTTCGTTGCCGCAGCGTTACTCGTCGCAATCACTGGAACTGCCTCCGGCGCCGGCAAAGCCTGATCAGCCATGAAGTCGCAACCCAATAACCAAAAAACGGTACATGGTTCTAGATTTGACGGAGGAGAAAGAAAAGTGAGAAAGCCAAGAAAAGGGTAACTTAGATCGCAAGAAAGTTTGTTTATTTCGCAGACTTATATTATTTCTAATTTTTTTAAATTCATTTCTTATGTCAAGATCACTATTTATGAACCCTAAATTTGTGATTGTTTGTAAATATTAGCTGAGGGAAGCTACCGACAACATAACATTGACCGGATTATAGATTATTTAAATTTAGTGAATAACTATTTTACTATGATATATACAGAATAGAACAAATGCAAACTAAAATGGCTACCACTAAATTATTGTAATACTATAATAACAAAAGTGAAATTGACTATTATATAATGTATTTTCCTTTTATTTAGAGTTTTAATTAATTAGTATGGTAATTACTCTACATTATTCAATGCCAAATATATATATACTAGATTTATACTCACGTTATACGTGGAGAAAAATATTAGTAAATTATATTTTATTAGTAAATATAAATTAAATATTTATATAATTTTAAATTGTATTTAAAATTACTTTTAACATTAATTTTTGTATATATAAATTAAAAAAAATATTTTTTACGAATTTAATAGTATTTTTTTGTTAGTTTAATAAAATATATTAATTCTCTGACCAGATTAATAATAATGATATATATTGTAATTATTCTAATAATTAATCTTATTTATATATTTATTTGAAATTTACTGTAATGATAATACGTCAGCATGATATTTTTCTTAATAACACGTCAAAAAGTACAATAATTTTTTTTAAATGTTTTTCAAATAATATATTAAGGATTACGATAGTAACTTAAATGTATTTATATTTATTTGAAATTATTTATAAATTAAAATATAAAAATTTAAAAAAATAAAAATTATTGTTTTTGCAAATGTAATAGTATTTTTTGTTTAGTTGAATAAAATATATTTATTCTCTAACTAAATTAATATTAATGGTATGTATTGTAATTATTGTACTAAGTTAAATCCTTTTATTTATTTAATCTGAAATTCGTTGTGATGTTGACATTTTATCATAATATTTTTGTTATAAACACGTTAAAATAATATTAATTTATTAAAAAATTTATCAAATAATATATTATGATTAACATCACGTGCACAAAATCCACACTCACAAAATAAAACAACGATAACATTTCAACGAGTACATTTGAAGGAAAATTTCGACCCTGCGGCATCACAGAGTGTTAATTAACCCTTATTTAGGTAAAAACACATATAACAAAATTATTTCCGAATCAATGAAACGAGTAGAGTGACAGACGTTTTGTTCACGCAGTTAGCATGCTGAGACACATGATGTGCATACTTGTTGAACAACGTATCGATATTAATGGCATCTCCAAAATGAGCTATGAGCATTGTTTCAGTAACTGCTCTTACACAACTAGCTTCTCTTTCTCCTTGTGTAACTCTGTTTGATTGTAAGTTACAATCCTCGTTGCTATATCTGATATCAAATGCATGACTCTCCAAGTCGTTTATTTGGAAGGATCCTTCTTTTCTAATCAGCTCCTTTAGTTCTTCTTCTGTCGGATCATAATATGGCGTTTTAAATGAACTCACCATTGATGCACTCAAATGACCCTATAATTCATAAAGAAATCGTTGAAACCATGCATGCAAGAAATTTCTTAATAAATATGGATATCTAATGGTTTGTTCGATGTATATATACCTCACTGACTAGGTCTTGGAGAGAGTTAGATAATAATGTCAACCAGTGACAACAATCCATATGGAGTGGATCATCAAGAGTCTTTCTACCGACTAATGTGAGAACCATACGTCCATTTGATACCATTTCTTCAGAACGCAGTCTTAGAAACATAGTAAAATCTCTTTCAAATTGATCCAAGTATGCCTTGTATTCACTTAGAGCACCCGAACTCGTTATGTATATGTTCTTATTGTTCTTATCCAATCCATCGGGAACCTTACAAGTCAACAATTATAACTTATAATTTGTCGATATGTGGAAAGTTATATATAGGAAATTAATAACTAATACCTTTGAGAGGAAATGAATACTGTAATTTGAATTAATAAAATGCAGACTTTTGCGAGGAAAGAGCCTCGAGTAAAAAGAACCAGGAACTCCAGAGACAAAACATTGTATTTTGCTTATGAGCTTCTCTTTGAAGAAAGTTATGAACTGGAACGTCGTGTTGAAATCGTTACCAGGGAGATCGTTCAGACAACAATCTATCTCTGGAAGACTTTGGTTGCATTCTTGACATAACAAACTGATTGCATTAACGATCTCAGACATCGCCAAAAACGTGTTTTGTCCCGCAGAACATCCCAAATCGGCTATTTTGATGCATTTAGGAAAGTTCAAGTTTGTCATCATTTCTTTGGTATTTTTAATCAAGATGGGCTTGGTCATTGATAAGACTCTTTTCTGAATCAAACAAAGAAAGAGTCAAATTATTTAGGTTGTTAGTTAGTAAAAAACGTAAGAGATGTAATCACACTTTTGAGAAGTAAAGACTTGATTGTTGATTTGTTATTATGTTTAGTGTGTATTATTTTTAAATGAAACCCTAAAATTAATGTCTTTAATGTCCTTCATGCATGTTAGCTTCCGTTGGAGTTAAGCTTGTCAAGCGGGTGAGAGTTAAGCTTGTCAAGCGGGTGAGAGTTAAGCTTGTCAAGCGGGTGAGAGTTAAGCTTGTCAAGCGGGTCCCCGTCCCGCCACATTCGCCCAGCGGCGGGTTATGAATTTTTTTTTACAAATTTTTTTTTCCGTGAAATCCATGAATCAATTTTCCAGATCCGCACCCGCCCTGCATTAATCAAGCGGGTCTGGCAGGTTACCGGGTGACCCGCTTCATTTTCAAAAAATTTCAAATTTTTTTAAAAATATTTAATAAATTTAATTAAACTAAAATATTTAATAAAATTAATTAAACTAAAATATTTAATAAATTTAATTAAACTAAAATATTTAATAAATTTATTTAAATTAAAGTATTTAATTAATTTAATTCAAATTTTAAAAATATATAAATAATTTAATTAAAATATTTAATAAATTTAATTTATTTGAGTTTAAATTAGTTTGGGTTTAAATTAATTGGGCCTCAATTTTATTAATTAATTTGAATCCAAAATTTGCAGTTACCCGCTAATACGCAAATTAAAAATTTGCAATCCGCACCCGTCCTGCTCTAAATAATAGTCGATCCACATCCGCCTCGTATGAAAATTTTTTTTTAAACTTGATCTTTACCCACCCCATAACGGGTCAAACGTGATGGAACCCACCGACGGATAAAAACTCATATTGAGAGACCTAGTTGGAGTGAGTAACATATTTGGAATTTGTAATCAAAGGAATTTAGGTTCAAAACCGCAAAATAATAATTGACCAAAAAATCTATTAAAAGTTGGCAAAAAAATTTGAGAAAATGAGTGTTAAATGCTTTTCACCTTAAATGTGATGAAAAAAAGGTATTAAATATTTTATTTTCGTGTTAAATGTTTGTGTACCGACAGAAAAGATGTTTTGTCGTTTTTAGCTTCTTCCTTTTCCACCACAATTTTATAAAAATATTTATTATAAAATTAATTTTAATTTAAATCATCTAAATTAATTTAAAACATCTTGTTCTACTAGTCTCGTGTAAGAGTGTTAATTTATTTCTTTACATTTAGTTAATTTTTGTAGTTTTATTACATTTTAAACTTATAGATACGCAAGCTTATAATTTCAAATTTTAAAATATGTGGAAGAAATCAAAAATATAATTAGCTCACTCATAAAAATAGTAAAATGTTTTAAGTGTGATACGTAACATTTTTTGTATTTTTCAATCATTTCATCATGTTTTGTTTTAGGCATTTTTATTCTAAGATTTGTCTTTTCTTTTGTTTTTTGAAATTTTATACGGACAGAAAATTATCCCTAAAAAAGAATAACATAAAATTAATTTAAACCAAACAATATAAGAAAAAAGACAAAAGTCAAAAGAATACAATTATTAGATTTTTGTTTTATCCGAAAAATAAGTTATATTTTGTTATTTAGCTACTTTATCGATTCATTTTTCATTTTTGTTATTTTATCTTATCTTATTTTAGATCTCAATTATTTGTAAATGGAAAGATAAAAAAAATCCATAACCTAATCTAAAAATATAATAGTATTAAATTTCTTAAAACAATTAAGTTTTTTACGTATTGATAAATCTTTATTTTAAATAAATATATAATTTTGAAATATTAAATTTAAATCTAACTAAATAGAAAATATTACGCGTGAGAAAATCTAATTAGAATAAAGTTTTGACATATATCAATATTTATTAAATACTGACAATTGTCACTATCATATATGTAACTTTATTTTCTCCAATCATATATGGAATTATAAAGTTTGAAAAAAACAAGTTTAATATATAATAAGATATGTAGCATGCATTAGTTATATACATAGTTAGTATATCCTCATCGAACTAATCTATGTAGATATAAGCGATGTTCGTTTGTCTGCCGCAGCGACCTGCGGTCAGACGCTGCGGTTAGACGCAGTAATATTGTTGTTCGTTTGATCGCCGCAGGTTGTCGCCGCAGGTTATATCGCAATTGTTTGATCGCAAACGCTATAATTTCGCAGTGATTAAAAATTTTGATCGCAGTTTTCTGCGGTCGACCGCAGCGTTTGACCACAGGAACCTGTGGCGGTCAAACGAACAACGTTTGGCCGCATGACGTAGCCGCAGAAACCGAACAGGCCTATAATATAGAGAAAGTTGAAAGACACAGAACCTGAAGAAGAGAATTGGTGGAATAACTGTTGGCTCCTTCTCCTCCATTCATACTTAAAATACTCACAAAAGGGTATTTACTACTTCCCTCTTCATCATCACTGTTACATATCTCATTCTTAGCCTTACCATTACAGCTTCAAACACATAAACCAATACTTCTATATATATAATGGGACAATGAATTAAAGAGACGAACCTTAAGGATGGAATGGAATTGATGAATCTTGAATCCATATTTGGCACTTCAAGAAAAGGTAATTATATGCTTTGTGGTTTAGGGAACTACCCTCATTCGTTTTCTTTTATAGTGGTGTGGCCTGCGTGAAACACGTGAAACACGTCCAGGTTGTTACAAAACAATATCCAACTACATTTATATCTATGTTTTGTATGAAAAAATTGTTAGTAAATTATATAATATTTTTTAATATTAAATATAAATTAAATATTTTTATAATTTTTATTTTTATTTAAAATTATTTTTAATAATAACTTTGTATGTATAAATTATTAATAAAAGTTATTTTTTACTAATTAATTTAATAGTATTTTTTGTTATTTTAGTAAACTATATTAATGTTCTAATAAAATTAATAACAATAATATATATCGTAATTGTTTTAATAATTTAAATTTATTTATATATTTATTTAAAATTTATTATGTTGATGATATATTTCTGTTAATAACGTATCAAAATAAAATTATTTTTTAAAAATATTTTTTAAATAATATATTAAAAATATTTTTAATTCGTAAAAAAATCTCATCATCTAAATTATAATATATATAACAATATATTACACGTGAAACACGTTGGGGTGTTGCAAAACTATATCCAATGTATTTATTCGTAAAACAAAATCTCATCATCTAAATTATAATATGTAACACATAAATCCCAATTTGATTGTTAGTTTCATTTGCAACAGGCCCATCAAGTAAATACAAAAGCCCATTATAGAAAACTTCAGGCCCGAACTTCCCAAATCGGTAGAAGAGGATGATGAACGACGGAGAAACCAAGCTTACAATGAATCATTTCGGTTTTGAGATTCGATGCAGAGAAACCAATACAACTGCATCGATCGCATTCAAAAACATATGCATATATATAAGCATATACATATATGAATTCATCTAAATCAAATCAACAAATTCAATCATGTGATGTGACGATGAATTAGAGAGAAGAACCTTAAGGAATGTAATAGATGAATCTTGAATCTCAAAAGTAAAATAAAGAAGAGAGCTAATTATTACAATATGGCTTGTTGTTTAGGGCCATTCATTTGTGGAGGTGGGACATCTTATACACGTCACACACTCCGAGTTGTTGCAACACACACAATGTAACATTCTTACCCACAATTTATAGAGATTTGTTAACATTATTTTTTTGTTTCTTTTGTAAAAATCTATAATATATTAATTGAGAATTATTTTCATAAATTAACTTTATGTGAACGTGTGATTTATAAATATACAATACTGATGTGTTATATTATTAGAACATTTTAAGATAAATATTACCTAAAACATCATTTATTAGAATATTTACGAAAATTGTCATTATACAATATATTATATGTAAATCCCTAATATTTCGAGATATAATGTATTTTGTCATAAAATATAAATACAATATAAAACAAAATATAAATTTTGAAAAATTAGTCAAACAAAATATAAAACAAAAGTTTAGTGTAATTGAATATTTATCATATGTATAATTTTATCCAAAATAGATACAATTTAAGTATATTTGTATAATCCGATTTTATTATCTATTTCATTTTCCCAATCAATATTAAAAAATTTTAAAAATTTATTTTAAATATAAAATAAATTATATATATATATTTAATTTAAATTAATAAAATAATTAATTAATTATTATTTGTAAATTATTTTTTTCATGCAGGGCGTGGTCAAAATCTAATTTTATATTATATAATAAAAGAAACAAGATGAAAATAAGCCAAAAGTAAATAGAGGAGTTTAGGAAATTGGTGTTCGTAAAGGAAAAAACATAGATTAGTTGGTTGTTTTTTTCTTAATTCATTTAATGCTTTGAAATCTCATACATATTCAGATAGAGAATCAAAGAGTTCAAAATGATCATGTTTTTATTTAATATTATAACTGCTTTAGTTTATAATTTTTATTTTAAAACTAAAATATTATTGTTTCAAATATGATAATTTTCCAAAATATTATTGTTTCAAATATAACATTACATTAGTTTGAATTTCTAAGTATAATTCATAGCATAAGAATTGTAATTTTAATTTAATTTATTTCCAGTATTGATTGAATACATTATCCTCCTGTATCTATTAAAGATATAGAAAAATAATTTCGTAAAAATATGAGAAAACAACGTAAAGAATTAGTATAATCAACATTTAAGCCACAATACGTAGTAACGTACACGGTACACTCATTGGCCACAATGCGGTAAGATACAAAAGATCATTTCTAAACCAATTTTGATTCCAACGTGACATAAACTATACTTTACCAAACATTTCTTAAACCCTAAACTCTAAACCCTAAACCCTAACCCTAAATCCTAAATCCTAAATCCTAAACCCTAAACCCTAAACCTTCAACCCTAAACCCTAAACCCTAAACCCTAAACTCTAAACCCTAAACCCTAAACCCTAAACCCTAAACCCTAAACTCTAATCCTTAAACCTTAAACCCTAAACCCTAAACCCTAAACGAAACACGAGCGTGAAGAAAGGAAGGGTTTTTAGGTGGTAAATCAAGTAGAATTCGAGCTAAAATAACAGAAAATTAGATTACGGAAAATAGGGTTATAAGTAATATTAGAAAGAAAAAAAACGCAATAAACGGAGGAGAGAGAGAAAGACTATCACGATACCATTGGAATTGAGCAACCGTGAAAAGAAGAAAATCGAAAAGAGAGAAGTAAGATTTAAAATCTTTAATGTGATGAATAAATTTGTATGAAGACACATCACTTTCTAGTTATTTGATGGTTTGTATATCATTAGTAAGAAAGTTTACAAGTCTTAGATCCTAATTTTACAAAAGAGTTTTACAATAGGTCCACATAGCTGCCAGGACTATGACTCGTGAGACTTCATGGACAAAGAAGAAACCTGAGACACATATAATTGGGTTTTTGTTCTGTGCTTTTAAGAGCATTGGCCCTTGTTGTTGTTGCTGTTTTTCTTCCTCAGGTTCTTGTTTTCATCACACAACGTAGTAATCATCTCCTGAAGTTTGATTATCAAAAATTTTGCTTCCATCGTTTTTAGCTTACGCGTCTTTTCCTCCAAAACCAACTCGTGTTTTTCCTTCAGCAGATCGTTAATCAACTTGGTGGAGGAGCTTTCAGGCCCCATTGTAGCAACTGGATCTTGTTCATTCTCCTTCCGAAGATCGTTGATCAGATTGGTGGATGATCTTTCAGGCCCCATTGTAGCAACTGGATCTTGTTCATTCTCCTTCAGAAGATCGTTGATCAGATTGGTGGATGATCTTTCAGTCTCCATAGTAGCAACTGGTTCTTGTTCATTCTCCTTTGGCGAGAAGTGTTTGATGTAGACCTCGTGCAGCTTGGCGACGGAAGCAGGAGATACAGTGTCGACGGTTGTTTCTGTAGAGGAACAATGGTCATGAGTGGTTTGGTTTGAGCTGTTGGAGTTTTTAATAGAGGCGATTTGGCATTTGCGTTTATATTGAAATAGAGGCAATGGAGCTTCTTTGTTTAGATCACAAAGAGGAAGGCATTCTCTCTTCAGTGGCTCATCATCATCATCCTGAGCAATTGTTATGGAATCTTCATCGATCGCAAACTCTCTCGGGAGCTTGTTTAGGTCAATGAAATTCTTACTCTGCGAATTCACAAAACAGTTCTATATGAATTCAATAAACTAAACAAATGTTGATCTCCACTTTGTAGTGCATAGAGGACCAACACGAGTATCGAAGATGAAGCACAGAAACTAACTTGTTGAATCTCTTTGATTGTATTGTCATCTACAACAAATGGTATCAGAGTTCTCTTCAATGGCTCATCATCATCATCATCATCCTGAGCAATTGTTATGGAATCTTCATCGATCGCAAACTCTCTCGGGAGCTTGTTTAGGTCAATGAGATTCTTACTCTGCGAATTCACAAAACAGTTCCATGTGAATTCAATAAACTAAACAAATGTTGATCTCCACTTTGTAGTGCATACAGGAACAACACGAGTATCGAAGAAGAAGCACAGAAACTAACTTGCTGAATCTCTTTGATTGTCTTGTCATCTACAACAAATGGTATCAAAGTTCTTTCGGTATCATCATCCCACTCTTCTTTCATGAAGGGTGCACATATTCTTCCTCTAGGTCTCCCTAGGTTTTGCTTGAGGAACACTTTACACAACACCAACGCATCTGGCTGCATAAACATAAAATACAAATCGATCAAGAACCAATAGAGATTATCAAAACCATGAAAAGAGGTCATTATTAGCAGTACCATCTTAAGTGTAAAAATAATATAGAGGATACACACACCTTAAGACCTTCGCTGTTTTCAACGAGGCGATACTCATGGATCAACCAATTGGTTCGATGACCGTGTGGAATACGTCCACTGTAATATACAAGAGTCTTGATCATACCAATCAACTGACCGTTGTCTCCTCGGAATATTTCTCTGTCTTTTCCAGTTGGTTTCCAGTAGCCATTGATCGTTGCTCGGTTGACAGAAGCACCGGTTTTGTACTTCTTTTCCACGGTACTGAAGTAGAACCATTCTTGGTCCCTTGTCTTCAACTTCGAAAGCTCTGAAACAAAACAAAACAGTCACTAAAACGACTGTATATTATATAACGGAATAAATTGCATTTCTTGAATCATAAGCAACCGATTCCTGAACAGAAATTGCAAGAAACTACTTTGAGTACGATATCTATCATATCGAAACACATCATAACCTAAAGAACAGCAAAAGGACTATTCAAGACATCGGCTCGGAACCCTCATCGAGTTAATTAAAACCCTTCTCGTAGAGTTAGATTATCACTCAAAGATCCAAGAAAATCCTCAAAATTTTTTACACATAGAAAAGAACGAACCTGATAAGTGATAGGGCTCGTACTTGTAAACGTCGACTTCCCAAATCACATCGAGACGCATAGGTTTGCTCTGAATCTTCCTCTTCAAGTAATAGCTAACGAGTTCTTCATCGCTTGGGTGAAATCTGAAACCAGGAGCGAGTAATTTCTTCGTTGCCGCAGCGTTACTCGTCGCAATCACTGGAACTGCCTCCGGCGCCGGCACTGCCTGATCAGCCATGAAGTCGCAACCCAATAACCAAAAAACGGTACTTGGTTCTAGATTTGACGGAGGAGAAAGAAAAGTGAGAAAGCCGAGAAAAGGGTAACTTAGATCGCAAGAAAGTTTGTTTATTTCGCAGACTTATAAACAAACGACTCTAATTTTTTAAAATTCATTTCTAATGTCAAGATCACTATTTATGAACCCTAAATTTGTGATTGTTTGTAAATATTAGCTGAGGGAAGCTACCGACAACATAACATTGACCGGATTATAGATTATTTAAATTTAGTGAATAACTATTTTACTATGATATATACAGAATAGAACAAATGCAAACTAAAATGGCTACCACTAAATTATTGTAATACTATAATAACAAAAGTGAAATTGACTATTATATAATGTATTTTCCTTTTATTTAGAGTTTTAATTAATTAGTATGGTAATTACTCTACATTATTCAATGCCAAATATATATATACTAGATTTATACTCACGTTATACGTGGAGAAAAATATTAGTAAATTATATTTTATTAGTAAATATAAATTAAATATTTATATAATTTTAAATTGTATTTAAAATTACTTTTAACATTAATTTTTGTATATATAAATTAAAAAAAATATTTTTTACGAATTTAATAGTATTTTTTTGTTAGTTTAATAAAATATATTAATTCTCTGACCAGATTAATAATAATGATATATATTGTAATTATTCTAATAATTAATCTTATTTATATATTTATTTGAAATTTACTGTAATGATAATACGTCAGCATGATATTTTTCTTAATAACACGTCAAAAAGTACAATAATTTTTTTTAAATGTTTTTCAAATAATATATTAAGGATTACGATAGTAACTTAAATGTATTTATATTTATTTGAAATTATTTATAAATTAAAATATAAAAATTTAAAAAAATAAAAATTATTGTTTTTGCAAATGTAATAGTATTTTTTGTTTAGTTGAATAAAATATATTTATTCTCTAACTAAATTAATATTAATGGTATGTATTGTAATTATTGTACTAAGTTAAATCCTTTTATTTATTTAATCTGAAATTCGTTGTGATGTTGACATTTTATCATAATATTTTTGTTATAAACACGTTAAAATAATATTAATTTATTAAAAAATTTATCAAATAATATATTATGATTAACATCACGTGCACAAAATCCACACTCACAAAATAAAACAACGATAACATTTCAACGAGTACATTTGAAGGAAAATTTCGACCCTGCGGCATCACAGAGTGTTAATTAACCCTTATTTAGGTAAAAACACATATAACAAAATTATTTCCGAATCAATGAAACGAGTAGAGTGACAGACGTTTTGTTCACGCAGTTAGCATGCTGAGACACATGATGTGCATACTTGTTGAACAACGTATCGATATTAATGGCATCTCCAAAATGAGCTATGAGCATTGTTTCAGTAACTGCTCTTACACAACTAGCTTCTCTTTCTCCTTGTGTAACTCTGTTTGATTGTAAGTTACAATCCTCGTTGCTATATCTGATATCAAATGCATGACTCTCCAAGTCGTTTATTTGGAAGGATCCTTCTTTTCTAATCAGCTCCTTTAGTTCTTCTTCTGTCGGATCATAATATGGCGTTTTAAATGAACTCACCATTGATGCACTCAAATGACCCTATAATTCATAAAGAAATCGTTGAAACCATGCATGTAGGAAATTTGTTAATAAATATGGATATCGATGTATATATACCTCACTGACTAGGTCTTGGAGAGAGTTGGATAATAATGTCAACCAGTGACAACAATCCATATGGAGTGGATCATCAAGAGTCTTTCTACCGACTAATGTGAGAACCATACGTCCATTTGATACCATTTCTTCAGAACGCAGTCTTAGAAACATAGTAAAATCTCTTTCAAATTGATCCAAGTATGCCTTGTATTCACTTAGAGCACCCGAACTCGTTATGTATATGTTCTTATTGTTCTTATCCAATCCATCGGGAACCTTACAAGTCAACAATTATAACTTATAATTTGTCGATATGTGGAAAGTTATATATAGGAAATTAATAACTAATACCTTTGAGAGGAAATGAATACTGTAATTTGAATTAATAAAATGAGACTTTTGCGAGGGAAGAGCCTCGAGTAAAAAGAACCAGGAACTCCAGAGACAAAACATTGTATTTTGCTTATGAGCTTCTCTTTGAAGAAAGTTATGAACTGGAACGTCGTGTTGAAATCGTTACCAGGGAGATCGTTCAGACAACAATCTATCTCTGGAAGACTTTGGTTGCATTCTTGACATAACAAACTGATTGCATTAACGATCTCAGACATCGCCAAAAACGTGTTTTGTCCCGCAGAACATCCCAAATCGGCTATTTTGATGCATTTAGGAAAGTTCAAGTTTGTCATCATTTCTTTGGTATTTTTAATCAAGATGGGCTTGGTCATTGATAAGACTCTTTTCTGAATCAAACAAAGAAAGAGTCAAATTATTTAGGTTGTTAGTTAGTAAAAAACGTAAGAGATGTAATCACACTTTTGGGAAGTAAAGACTTGATTGTTGATTTGTTATTATGTTTAGAGTGTATTATTTTTAAATGAAACCCTAAAATTAATGTCTTTAATGTCCTTCATGCATGTTACCTTTCGTTGGAGTTAGAGCTGGCAAGCGGGTCACATCCACCGCTCCGCCTCACCCGCCCCATAGTGGGTTATGAATTTTTTTCACAAATTTTTTTTATTCGTGAAATCCGTGAATCAATTTTTTCAGATCTGCACCCGTCCCGCATTAATCAAACGGGTATGGCAGGTTAGCGGGTGATCCGTTTCATTTTTCAAAAAATTTCAAAAATTTTCAAAAATATTAAATAAATTTAATTAAACTAAAATATTTAATAAATTTAATTAAACTAAAATATTTAATAAATTTATTTAAATTAAAAATTTTAATTAAAATTTTTAAAAATATTTAAATAATTTAATTAAAATATTTAATAAATTTAATTTGTTTGGGTTTAAATTAGTTTAGGTTTAAATTAATTGGGCTTCAATTTTATTAATTAATTTGAGCCCAAAATTTATGGGTATCCGTTAATACGCAAATTAAAAATTTGCAACCCACACCCGTCGCTCATATGAAAAAAATTTTTACTTGACCTGGACCCATCCCACAATGAATCAAACGGGGTGGAATCTGCGGGTAAAAACTCATATTAAGAGGCCTAGTTGGAGTGAGTAACATATTTGGAATTTGTAATCAAACGAATTTAGGTTCAAAACCGCAAAATAATAATTGACCAAAAAATCTATTAAAAGTTGGCAAAAATTTGAGAAAATGAGTGTTAGATGTTTTTCACCTTAAATGTGATGAAAAAAAGGTGTTAAATATTTTATTTTCGTGTTAAATGTTTGTGTACCGACAGAAAAGGTGTTTTGTCGTTTTTAGCTTCTTCCTTTTCCACCACAATTTTATAAAAATATTTATTATAAAATTAATTTTAATTTAAATCATCTAAATTAATTTAAAACATCTTGTTCTACTAGTCTCGTGTAAGAGTGTTAATTTATTTCTTTACATTTAGTTAATTTTTGTAGTTTTATTACATTTTAAACTTATAGATACGCAAGCTTATAATTTCAAATTTTAAAATATGTGGAAGAAATCAAAAATATAATTAGCTCACTCATAAAAATAGTAAAATGTTTTAAGTGTGATACGTAACATTTTTTGTATTTTTCAATCATTTCATCATGTTTTGTTTTAGGCATTTTTATTCTAAGATTTGTCTTTTCTTTTGTTTTTTGAAATTTTATACGGACAGAAAATTATCCCTAAAAAAGAATAACATAAAATTAATTTAAACCAAACAATATAAGAAAAAAAGAGAAAAGTCAAAAGAATACAATTATTAGATTTTTGTTTTATCCGAAATAAGTTATTTTTTTTGTTATTTAGCTACTTTATCGATTCATTTTTCATTTTTGTTATTTTATTTTATCTTATTTTTTATCTCAATTATTTGTAAATGGAAAGATAAAAAAAATCCATAACCTAATCTAAAAATATAATAGTATTAAATTTCTTAAAACAATTAAGTTTTTTACGTATTGATAAATCTTTATTTTAAATAAATATATAATTTTGAAATATTAAATTTAAATCTAACTAAATAGAAAATATTACGCGTGAGAAAATCTAATTAGAATAAAGTTTTGACATATATCAATATTTATTAAATACTGACAATTGTCACTATCATATATGTAACTTTATTTTCTCCAATCATATATGGAATTATAAAGTTTGAAAAAAACAAGTTTAATATATAATAAGATCTGTAGCATGCATTAGTTATATACATAGTTAGTATATCCTTATCGAACCTGAAGAAGAGAATTGGTGGAATAACTGTTGGCTCCTTCTCCTCCATTCATACTTAAAATACTCACAAAAGGGTATTTACTACTTCCCTCTTCATCATCACTGTTACATATCTCATTCTTAGCCTTACCATTACAGCTTCAAACACATAAACCAATACTTCTATATATATAATGGGACAATGAATTAAAGAGACGAACCTTAAGGATGGAATGGAATTGATGAATCTTGAATCCATATTTGGCACTTCAAGAAAAGGTAATTATATGCTTTGTGGTTTAGGGAACTACCCTCATTCGTTTTCTTTTATAGAGGTGTGGCCTGCGTGAAACACGTGAAACACGTCCAGGTTGTTACAAAACAATATCCAACTACATTTATATCTATGTTTTGTATGAAAAAATTGTTAGTAAATTATATAATATTTTTTAATATTAAATATAAATTAAATATTTTTATAATTTTTATTTTTATTTAAAATTATTTTTAATAATAACTTTGTATGTATAAATTATTAATAAAAGTTATTTTTTACTAATTAATTTAATAGTATTTTTTGTTATTTTAGTAAACTATATTAATGTTCTAATAAAATTAATAACAATAATATATATCGTAATTGTTTTAATAATTTAAATTTATTTATATATTTATTTAAAATTTATTATGTTGATGATATATTTCTGTTAATAACGTATCAAAATAAAATTATTTTTTAAAAATATTTTTTAAATAATATATTAAAAATATTTTTAATTCGTAAAAAAATCTCATCATCTAAATTATAATATATATAACAATATATTACACGTGAAACACGTTGGGGTGTATGTGAAACACGTTGGTATGTTAAAACTTATCCAATGTATTTATTCGTAAAACAAAATCTCATCATCTAAATTATAATATGTAACACATAAATCCCAATTTGATTGTTAGTTTCATTTGCAACAGGCCCATCAAGTAAATACAAAAGCCCATTATAGAAAACTTCAGGCCCGAACTTCCCAAATCGGTAGAAGAGGATGATGAACGACGGAGAAACCAAGCTTACAATGAATCATTTCGGTTTTGAGATTCGATGCAGAGAAACCAATACAACTGCATCGATCGCATTCAAAAACATATGCATATATATAAGCATATACATATATGAATTCATCTAAATCAAATCAACAAATTCAATCATGTGATGTGACGATGAATTAGAGAGAAGAACCTTAAGGAATGTAATAGATGAATCTTGAATCTCAAAAAGTAAAATAAAGAAGAGAGCTAATTATTACAATATGGCTTGTTGTTTAGGGCCATTCATTTGTGGAGGTGGGACATCTTATACACGTCACACACTCCGAGTTGTTGCAACACACACAATGTAACATTCTTACCCACAATTTATAGAGATTTGTTAACATTATTTTTTTTGTTTCTTTTGTAAAAATCTATAATATATTAATTGAAAATAATTTTAACAAATTAACTTTATATTAACGTGTGATTTACAAATGTATAATGCTGATGTATTATACTATTAAAACATTTTAAGATAAATATTATCTAAAACATCATTTACTAAAATATTTACGAAAATTGTCATTATACAGTATATATATGTAAATTCTTAATATTTCGAGATATAATGTATTTTGTCATAAAATATAAATACAATATAAAACAAAATATAAATTTTGAAAAATTAGTCAAACAAAATATAAAACAAAAGTTTAGTGTAATTGAATATTTATCATATGTATAATTTTATCCAAAATAGATACAATTTAAGTATATTTGTATAATCTGATTTTATTATCTATTTTATTTTCGCAATCAATATTAAAAAATTTTAAAAAATTATTTTAAATATAAGATAAATTATATATATATATATGATTTAAATTAATAAAATAAATTATTAATTATTATTTGTAAATTATTTTTTTCATGTGGTCAAAATCTAATTTTATATTATATAATAAAAGAAACAAGATGAAAATAAGCCAAAAGTAAATAGAGGAGTTTAGGAAATTGGTGTTTCGTAAGGGAAAAAAACATATATCACTCGGTTGTTTTTTTCTTAATTCATTTAATGCTTTGAAATCTCATACATATTCAGATAGAGAATCAAAGAATTCAAAATGATCATGTTTTTATTTAATATTATAATTGATTTAGTTTATAATTTTTATTTTAAAACTAAAATATTATTGTTTCAAATATGATAATTTTCCAAAATATTATTGTTTCAAATATAACATTACATTAGTTTGAATTTCTAAGTATAATTCATAACATAAGAATTGTAATTTTAATTTAATTTATTTCCAGTATTGATTGAATACATTATTCTCCTGTATCTATTAAAGATATAGAAAAATAATTTCGTAAAAATATGAGAAAACAACGTACAGAATTAGTATAATCAACATTTAAGCCACAATACGTAGTTACGTACACGGTACACTCATTGGCCACAATGCGGTAAGATACAAAAGATCATTTCTAAACCAATTTTGATTCCAACGTGACATAAACTATACTTTACCAAACATTTCTTAAACCCTAAACTCTAACCCCTAAACCCTAAACCCTAAATCCTAAATCCTAAACCCTAAACCCTAAACCTTCAACCCTAAACCCTAAACCCTAAACTCTAAGCCCTAAACCCTAAACCCTAAACCCTAAACCCTAAACTCTAATCCTTAAACCTTAAACCCTAAACCCTAAACCCTAAACGAAACACGAGCGTGAAGAAAGGAAGGGTTTTTAGGTGGTAAATCAAGTAGAATTCGAGCTAAAATAACAGAAAATTAGATTACGGAAATTAGGGTTATAAGTAATATTAGAAAGAAAAAAACGCAATAAACGGAGGAGAGAGAGAAAGACTATCACGATACCATTGGAATTGAGCAACCGTGAAAAGAAGAAAATCGAAAAGAGAGAAGTAAGATTTAAAATCTTTCACGAAGGTGATATTTCACTACTGACACCATCTAACACGACATGAAAGGTGACACGTTGACATCTCAGCAAATTATAGATTTAATGTGATGAACGAAATTTGTATTTAAGACACATCACTTTCTAGTTATTTGATGGTTTGTATATCATTAGTAAGAAAGTTTACAAGTCTTAGATCCTAATTTTACAAAAGAGTTTTACAATAGGTCCACATAGCTGCCAGGACTATGACTCGTGAGACTTCATGGACAAAGAAGAAACCTGAGACACATATAATTGGGTTTTTGTTCTGTCCTTTTAAGAGCATTGGCCCTTGTTGTTGTTGCTGTTTTTCTTCCTCAGGTTCTTGTTTTCATCACACAACGTAGTAATCATCTCCTGAAGTTTGATTATCAAAAATTTTGCTTCCATCGTTTTTAGCTTACGCGTCTTTTCCTCCAAAACCAACTCGTGTTTTTCCTTCAGCAGATCGTTAATCAACTTGGTGGAGGAGCTTTCAGGCCCCATTGTAGCAACTGGATCTTGTTCATTCTCCTTCCGAAGATCGTTGATCAGATTGGTGGATGATCTTTCAGGCCCCATTGTAGCAACTGGATCTTGTTCATTCTCCTTCAGAAGATCGTTGATCAGATTGGTGGATGATCTTTCAGTCTCCATAGTAGCAACTGGTTCTTGTTCATTCTCCTTTGGCGAGAAGTGTTTGATGTAGACCTCGTGCAGCTTGGCGACGGAAGCAGGAGATACAGTGTCGACGGTTGTTTCTGTAGAGGAACAATGGTCATGAGTGGTTTGGTTTGAGCTGTTGGAGTTTTTAATAGAGGCGATTTGGCATTTGCGTTTATATTGAAATAGAGGCAATGGAGCTTCTTTGTTTAGATCACAAAGAGGAAGGCATTCTCTCTTCAGTGGCTCATCATCATCATCCTGAGCAATTGTTATGGAATCTTCATCGATCGCAAACTCTCTCGGGAGCTTGTTTAGGTCAATGAAATTCTTACTCTGCGAATTCACAAAACAGTTCTATATGAATTCAATAAACTAAACAAATGTTGATCTCCACTTTGTAGTGCATAGAGGACCAACACGAGTATCGAAGATGAAGCACAGAAACTAACTTGTTGAATCTCTTTGATTGTATTGTCATCTACAACAAATGGTATCAGAGTTCTCTTCAATGGCTCATCATCATCATCATCATCCTGAGCAATTGTTATGGAATCTTCATCGATCGCAAACTCTCTCGGGAGCTTGTTTAGGTCAATGAGATTCTTACTCTGCGAATTCACAAAACAGTTCCATGTGAATTCAATAAACTAAACAAATGTTGATCTCCACTTTGTAGTGCATACAGGAACAACACGAGTATCGAAGAAGAAGCACAGAAACTAACTTGCTGAATCTCTTTGATTGTCTTGTCATCTACAACAAATGGTATCAAAGTTCTTTCGGTATCATCATCCCACTCTTCTTTCATGAAGGGTGCACATATTCTTCCTCTAGGTCTCCCTAGGTTTTGCTTGAGGAACACTTTACACAACACCAACGCATCTGGCTGCATAAACATAAAATACAAATCGATCAAGAACCAATAGAGATTATCAAAACCATGAAAAGAGGTCATTATTAGCAGTACCATCTTAAGTGTAAAAATAATATAGAGGATACACACACCTTAAGACCTTCGCTGTTTTCAACGAGGCGATACTCATGGATCAACCAATTGGTTCGATGACCGTGTGGAATACGTCCACTGTAATATACAAGAGTCTTGATCATACCAATCAACTGACCGTTGTCTCCTCGGAATATTTCTCTGTCTTTTCCAGTTGGTTTCCAGTAGCCATTGATCGTTGCTCGGTTAACAGAAGCACCGGTTTTGTACTTCTTTTCCACGGCACTGAAGTAGAACCATTCTTGGTCCCTTGTCTTCAACTTCGAAAGCTCTGAAACAAAACAAAACAGTCACTAAAACGACTGTATATTATATAACGGAATAAATTGCATTTCTTGAATCATAAGCAACCGATTCCTGAACAGAAATTGCAAGAAACTACTTTGAGTACGATATCTATCATATCGAAACACATCATAACCTAAAGAACAGCAAAAGGACTATTCAAGACATCGGCTCGGAACCCTCATCGAGTTAATTAAAACCCTTCTCGTAGAGTTAGATCACTAAAATTATCACTCAAAGATCCAAGAAAATCCTCAAGATTTTTTACACATAGAAAAGAACGAACCTGATAAGTGATAGGGCTCGTACTTGTAAACGTCGACTTCCCCAATCACATCGAGACGCATAGGTTTGCTCTGAATCTTCCTCTTCAAGTAATAGCTAACGAGTTCTTCATCGCTTGGGTGAAATCTGAAGCCAGGAGCGAGTAATTTCTTCGTTGCCGCAGTGTTACTCGTCGCAATCACTGGAACTGCCTCCGGCGCCGGCACTGCCTGATCAGCCATGAAGTCGCAACCCAATAACCAAAAAACGGTACTTGGTTCTAGATTTGACGGAGGAGAAAGAAAAGTGAGAAAGCCGAGAAAAGGGTAACTTAGATCGCAAGAAAGTTTGTTTATTTCGCAGACTTATAAACAAACGACTCTAATTTTGTAAAATTCATTTCTAATGTCAAGATCACTATTTATGAACCCTAAATTAGTGATTGTTTGTAAATATTAGCTGAGGGAAGCTACCGACAACATAACATTGACCGGATTATAGATTATTTAAATTTAGTGAAGAACTATTTTACTATGATATATACCGAATAGAACAAATGCAAACTAAAATGGCTACCACTAAATTATTGTAATACTATAATAACAAAAGTGAAATTGACTATTATATAATGTATTTTCCTTTTATTTAGAGTTTTAATTAATTAGTATGGTAATTACTCTACATTATTCAATGCCAAATATATATATACTAGATTTATACTCACGTTATACGTGGAGAAAAATATTAGTAAATTATATTTTATTAGTAAATATAAATTAAATATTTATATAATTTTAAATTGTATTTAAAATTACTTTTAACATTAATTTTTGTATATATAAATTAAAAAAAATATTTTTTACGAATTTAATAGTATTTTTTTGTTAGTTTAATAAAATATATTAATTCTCTGACCAGATTAATAATAATGATATATATTGTAATTATTCTAATAATTAATCTTATTTATATATTTATTTGAAATTTACTGTAATGATAATACGTCAGCATGATATTTTTCTTAATAACACGTCAAAAAGTACAATAATTTTTTTTAAATGTTTTTCAAATAATATATTAAGGATTACGATAGTAACTTAAATGTATTTATATTTATTTGAAATTATTTATAAATTAAAATATAAAAATTTAAAAAAATAAAAATTATTGTTTTTGCAAATGTAATAGTATTTTTTGTTTAGTTGAATAAAATATATTTATTCTCTAACTAAATTAATATTAATGGTATGTATTGTAATTATTGTACTAAGTTAAATCCTTTTATTTATTTAATCTGAAATTCGTTGTGATGTTGACATTTTATCATAATATTTTTGTTATAAACACGTTAAAATAATATTAATTTATTAAAAAATTTATCAAATAATATATTATGATTAACATCACGTGCACAAAATCCACACTCACAAAATAAAACAACGATAACATTTCAACGAGTACATTTGAAGGAAAATTTCGACCCTGCGGCATCACAGAGTGTTAATTAACCCTTATTTAGGTAAAAACACATATAACAAAATTATTTCCGAATCAATGAAACGAGTAGAGTGACAGACGTTTTGTTCACGCAGTTAGCATGCTGAGACACATGATGTGCATACTTGTTGAACAACGTATCGATATTAATGGCATCTCCAAAATGAGCTATGAGCATTGTTTCAGTAACTGCTCTTACACAACTAGCTTCTCTTTCTCCTTGTGTAACTCTGTTTGATTGTAAGTTACAATCCTCGTTGCTATATCTGATATCAAATGCATGACTCTCCAAGTCGTTTATTTGGAAGGATCCTTCTTTTCTAATCAGCTCCTTTAGTTCTTCTTCTGTCGGATCATAATATGGCGTTTTAAATGAACTCACCATTGATGCACTCAAATGACCCTATAATTCATAAAGAAATCGTTGAAACCATGCATGTAGGAAATTTGTTAATAAATATGGATATCGATGTATATATACCTCACTGACTAGGTCTTGGAGAGAGTTGGATAATAATGTCAACCAGTGACAACAATCCATATGGAGTGGATCATCAAGAGTCTTTCTACCGACTAATGTGAGAACCATACGTCCATTTGATACCATTTCTTCAGAACGCAGTCTTAGAAACATAGTAAAATCTCTTTCAAATTGATCCAAGTATGCCTTGTATTCACTTAGAGCACCCGAACTCGTTATGTATATGTTCTTATTGTTCTTATCCAATCCATCGGGAACCTTACAAGTAAACAATTATAACTTATAATTTGTCGATATGTGGAAAGTTATATATAGGAAATTAATAACTAATACCTTTGAGAGGAAATGAATACTGTAATTTGAATTAATAAAATGAAGACTTTTGCGAGGGAAGAGCCTCGAGTAAAAAGAACCAGGAACTCCAGAGACAAAACATTGTATTTTGCTTATGAGCTTCTCTTTGAAGAAAGTTATGAACTGGAACGTCGTGTTGAAATCGTTACCAGGGAGATCGTTCAGACAACAATCTATCTCTGGAAGACTTTGGTTGCATTCTTGACATAACAAACTGATTGCATTAACGATCTCAGACATCGCCAAAAACGTGTTTTGTCCCGCAGAACATCCCAAATCGGCTATTTTGATGCATTTAGGAAAGTTCAAGTTTGTCATCATTTCTTTGGTATTTTTAATCAAGATGGGCTTGGTCATTGATAAGACTCTTTTCTGAATCAAACAAAGAAAGAGTCAAATTATTTAGGTTGTTAGTTAGTAAAAAACGTAAGAGATGTAATCACACTTTTGAGAAGTAAAGACTTGATTGTTGATTTGTTATTATGTTTAGTGTGTATTATTTTTAAATGAAACCCTAAAATTAATGTCTTTAATGTCCTTCATGCATGTTAGCTTCCGTTGGAGTTAAGCTTGTCAAGCGGGTGAGAGTTAAGCTTGTCAAGCGGGTGAGAGTTAAGCTTGTCAAGCGGGTGAGAGTTAAGCTTGTCAAGCGGGTCAGACCCGTCCCGCCACATTCGCCCAGCGGCGGGTTATGAATTTTTTTTTACAAATTTTTTTTTCCGTGAAATCCATGAATCAATTTTCCAGATCCGCACCCGTCCTGCATTAATCAAGCGGGTCTGGCAGGTTACCGGGTGACCCGCTTCATTTTCAAAAAATTTCAAATTTTTTAAAAAATATTTAATAAATTTAATTAAACTAAAATATTTAATAAAATTAATTAAACTAAAATATTTAATAAATTTAATTAAACTAAAATATTTAATAAATTTATTTAAATTAAAGTATTTAATTAATTTAATTCAAATTTTAAAAATATATAAATAATTTAATTAAAATATTTAATAAATTTAATTTATTTGAGTTTAAATTAGTTTGGGTTTAAATTAATTGGGCCTCAATTTTATTAATTAATTTGAACCCAAAATTTGCAGTTACCCGCTAATACGCAAATTAAAAATTTGCAATCCGCACCCGTCCCGCTCTAAATAATGGTCGATCCACATCCGCCTCGCATATGAAATTTTTTTTTTAAACTTGATCTTTACCCACCCCATAACGGGTCAAACGTGATGGAACCCACCCACGGATAAAAACTCATATTGAGAGACCTAGTTGGAGTGAGTAACATATTTGGAATTTGTAATCAAAGGAATTTAGGTTCAAAACGGCAAAATAATAATTGACCAAAAAATCTATTAAAAGTTGGCAAAAAATTTGAGAAAATGAGTGTTAAATGCTTTTCACCTTAAATGTGATGAAAAAAAGGTATTAAATATTTTATTTTCGTGTTAAATGTTTGTGTACCGACAGAAAAGATGTTTTGTCGTTTTTAGCTTCTTCCTTTTCCACCACAATTTTATAAAAATATTTATTATAAAATTAATTTTAATTTAAATCATCTAAATTAATTTAAAACATCTTGTTCTACCTGTCTCGTGTAAGAGTGTTAATTTATTTCTTTACATTTAGTTAATTTTTGTAGTTTTATTACATTTTAAACTTATAGATACGCAAGCTTATAATTTCAAATTTTAAAATATGTGGAAGAAATCAAATATATAATTAGCTCACTCATAAAAATAGTAAAATGTTTTAAGTGTGATACGTAACATTTTTTGTATTTTTCAATCATTTCATCATGTTTTGTTTTAGGCATTTTTATTCTAAGATTTGTCTTTTCTTTTGTTTTTTGAAATTTTATACGGACAGAAAATTATCCCTAAAAAAGAATAACATAAAATTAATTTAAACCAAACAATATAAGAAAAAAGACAAAAGTCAAAAGAATACAATTATTAGATTTTTGTTTTATCCGAAAAATAAGTTATATTTTGTTATTTAGCTACTTTATCGATTCATTTTTCATTTTTGTTATTTTATCTTATCTTATTTTAGATCTCAATTATTTGTAAATGGAAAGATAAAAAAAATCCATAACCTAATCTAAAAATATAATAGTATTAAATTTCTTAAAACAATTAAGTTTTTTACGTATTGATAAATCTTTATTTTAAATAAATATATAATTTTGAAATATTAAATTTAAATCTAACTAAATAGAAAATATTACGCGTGAGAAAATCTAATTAGAATAAAGTTTTGACATATATCAATATTTATTAAATACTGACAATTGTCACTATCATATATGTAACTTTATTTTCTCCAATCATATATGGAATTATAAAGTTTGAAAAAAACAAGTTTAATATATAATAAGATATGTAGCATGCATTAGTTATATACATAGTTAGTATATCCTCATCGAACTAATCTATGTAGATATAAGCGATGTTCGTTTGTCTGCCGCAGCGAGCGACTGCGGTCAGACGCTGCGGTTAGACGCAGTAATATTGTTGTTCGTTTGATCGCCGTAGGTTGTCGCCGCAGGTTATATCGCAATTGTTTGATCGCAAACGCTATAATTTCACAGTGATTAAAAATTTTGATCGCAGTTTTCTGCGGTCGACCGCAGCGTTTGACCACAGGAACTTGTGGCGGTCAAACGAACAACGTTTGGCCGCATGAAGAGAAACCGAACAGGCCTATAATATAGAGAAAGTTGAAAGACACAGAACCTGAAGAAGAGAATTGGTGGAATAACTGTTGGCTCCTTCTCCTCCATTCATACTTAAAATACTCACAAAAGGGTATTTACTACTTCCCTCTTCATCATCACTGTTACATATCTCATTCTTAGCCTTACCATTACAGCTTCAAACACATAAACCAATACTTCTATATATATAATGGGACAATGAATTAAAGAGACGAACCTTAAGGATGGAATGGAATTGATGAATCTTGAATCCATATTTGGCACTTCAAGAAAAGGTAATATGCTTTGTGGTTTAGGGAACTACCTTCATTCGTTTTCTTTTATAGAGGTGTGGCCTGCGGGACATATCTTACACGTGAAACACGTCCAGGTTGTTACAAAACAATATCTAACTACATTTATTCTATGTTTTGTATGAAAAAATTGTTAGTAAATTATATAATATATTTTAATATTAAATATAAATTAAATATTTTTATAATTTTTATTTTTATTTAAAATTATTTTTAATAATAACTTTTGTATGTATAAATTATTGAAAAAAGTTATTTTTACTAATTTAATAATATTTTTTTGTTAGTTTAGTAAATTGTTCTAATAAAATTAATAAAAATAGTATATATCGTAATTGTTTTAATAATTTAAATTTATTTATATATTTATTTAAAATTTATTGTGTTGATGATATAGTTAATAATATATCAAAATAAAATTATTTTTTAAAATATTTTTCAAATAATATATTAAATATAGTTTTAATTCGTAAAACAAAATCACATCATCTAAATTATAATAGATATAGCAATATATTACACGTGAAACACGTTGGGGTGTTACAAAACTATATCCAATGTATTTATTCGTAAAACAAAATCTCATCATCTAAATTATAATATGTAACACATAAATCCCAATTTGATTGTTAGTTTCATTTGCAACAGGCCCATCAAGTAAATACAAAAGCCCATTATAGAAAACTTCAGGCCCGAACTTCCCAAATCGGTAGAAGAGGATGATGAACGACGGAGAAACCAAGCTTACAATGAATCATTTCGGTTTTGAGATTCGATGCAGAGAAACCAATACAACTGCATCGATCGCATTCAAAAACATATGCATATATATAAGCATATACATATATGAATTCATCTAAATCAAATCAACAAATTCAATCATGTGATGTGACGATGAATTAGAGAGAAGAACCTTAAGGAATGTAATAGATGAATCTTGAATCTCAAAAAGTAAAATAAAAAAGAGAGAGCTAATTATTACAATATGGCTTGTTGTTTAGGGCCATTCATTTGTGGAGGTGGGACATCTTATACACGTCACACACTCCGAGTTGTTGCAACACACACAATGTAACATTCTTACCCACAATTTATAGAGATTTGTTAACATTATTTTTTGTTTTTTTTTATAAAAATCTATAATATATTAATTGAAAATCATTTTAACAAATTAATTTTATATTAACGTGTGATTTACAAATGTACAATGCTGATGTATTATACTATTAAAACATTTTAAGATAAATATTATCTAAAACATCATTTACTAAAATATTTACGAAAATTGTCATTATACAGTATATATATGTAAATTCTTAATATTTCGAGATATAATGTATTTTGTCATAAAATATAAATACAATATAAAACAAAATATAAATTTTGAAAAATTAGTCAAACAAAATATAAAACAAAAGTTTAGTGTAATTGAATATTTATCATATGTATAATTTTATCCAAAATAGATACAATTTAAGTATATTTGTATAATCTGATTTTATTATCTATTTTATTTTCGCAATCAATATTAAAAAATTTTAAAAAATTATTTTAAATATAAGATAAATTATATATATATATATGATTTAAATTAATAAAATAAATTATTAATTATTATTTGTAAATTATTTTTTTCATGTGGTCAAAATCTAATTTTATATTATATAATAAAAGAAACAAGATGAAAATAAGCCAAAAGTAAATAGAGGAGTTTAGGAAATTGGTGTTTCGTAAGGGAAAAAAACATATATCACTCGGTTGTTTTTTTCTTAATTCATTTAATGCTTTGAAATCTCATACATATTCAGATAGAGAATCAAAGAATTCAAAATGATCATGTTTTTATTTAATATTATAATTGATTTAGTTTATAATTTTTATTTTAAAACTAATTTGCATTTGTTAAAAATATTATAATTTTCCAAAATATTATTGTTTCAAATATAACATTACATTAGTTTGAATTTCTAAGTATAATTCATAGCATAAGAATTGTAATTTTAATTTAATTTATTTCCAGTATTGATTGAATACATTATCCTCCTGTATCTATTAAAGATATAGAAAAATAATTTTGTAAAAATATGAGAAAACAACGTAAAGAATTAGTATAATCAACATTTAAGCCACAATACGTAGTAACGTACACGGTACACTCATTGGCCACAATGCGGTAAGATACAAAAGATCATTTCTAAACCAATTTTGATTCCAACGTGACATAAACTATACTTTACCAAACATTTCTTAAACCCTAAACTCTAAATCCTAAACCCTAAATCCTAAATCCTAAATCCTAAACCCTAAATCCTAAACCTTCAACCCTAAACCCTAAACCCTAAACCCTAAACTCTAAGCCCTAAACCCTAAACCCTTTGAATCTAAGAAACTAACTTGTTGAATCTCTTTGGTTGTATTGGCATCTACAACAAATGGTACCAAAGTTCTTTCGGTATCATCATCCCACTCTTCTTTCATGAAGGGTGCACATATTCTTCCTCTAGGTCTCCCTAGGTTTTGCTTGAGGGACTTTACACAACACCAACGCATCTGGCTGCATAAACATAAAACCATGAAAAGAGGTCATTAGTAGCAGTACCATCTTAAGTGTAAAAATAATATAGAGGATACACACACCTTAAGACCTTCGCTGTTTTCAACGAGGCGATACTCATGGATCAACCAATTGGTTCGATGACCGTGTGGAATACGTCCACTGTAATATACAAGAGTCTTGATCATACCAATCAACTGACCGTTGTCTCCTCGGAATATTTCTCTGTCTTTTCCAGTTGGTTTCCAGTAGCCATTGATCGTTGCTCGGTTGACAGAAGCACCGGTTTTGTACTTCTTTTCCACGGTACTGAAGTAGAACCATTCTTGGTCCCTTGTCTTCAACTTCGAAAGCTCTGAAACAAAACAAAACAGTCACTAAGACGACTGTACATTATATAACGGAATAAATTGCATTTCTTGAATCATAAGCAACCGATTCCTGAACAGAAATTGCAAGAAATTGCTTTGAGTACGATATCTATCGTATCGAAACACATCATAACCTAAAGAACAGCAAAAGGACTATTCAAGACATCGTCACGGAACCCTCATCGAGTTAATTAGAACCCTTCTCGTAGAGTTAGATCACTAAAATTATCACTCAAAGATCCAAGAAAATCCTCAAGATTTTTTACACATAGAAAAGAACGAACCTGATAAGTGATAGGGTTCGTACTTGTAAACGTCGACTTCCCCAATCACATCGAGACGCATAGGTTTGCTCTGAATCTTCCTCTTCAAGTAATAGCTAACGAGTTCTTCATCGCTTGGGTGAAATCTGAAGCCAGGAGCGAGTAATTTCTTCGTTGCCGCTGCGTTACTCGTCGCAATCACTGGAACTGCCTCCGGCGCCGGCAAAGCCTGATCAGCCATGAAGTCGCAACCCAATAACCAAAGAACGGTACTTGGTTCTAGATTTGACGGAGGAGAAAGAAAAGTGAGAAAGCCGAGAAAAGGGTAACTTAGATCGCAAGAAAGTTTGTTTATTTCGCGGACTTATAAACAAACGACTACATCATCACACATTTGTGTCTTTTTATTATTTCTAATTTTTTAAAATTCATTTCTAATGTCAAGATCACTATTTATGAACCCTAAATTTGTGATTGTTTGTAAATATTAGCTGAGGGACGCTACCGACAACATAACATGGACAGGATTATAGATTATTTAAGAGTAATACTTATCATTTTAAGTTTATCTTCCAAATTTAACATAATAATACTAAATTCCCAAAATAGCATCAATTATTATGTAAAAATAATTATTTACCTTAAATAAAATATATATTAAAATTAAAACATAATGTTTAGGTTTACTTTTTCCAATTTAAGGTTTAAATTTTTTTCATTAGGAATAAGTTTTCAATTATTTAAGTGTTAAATTTGTGCTATTTTTGAAAATTTAAATAATTAATGCTATATTTGGAACAAAAACTTGAAATAGTGTTATTTTAGTCAATTGCCCATTATTTAAATTTAGTGAAAAACTATTGTACTATGATATATACCGAATAGAACAAATGCAAACTAAAATGGCTACCACTAAATTATTGTAATACTATAATAACAAGTGAAATTGACTATTATATAATGTATTTTCCTTTTATTTAGAGTTTTAATTAATTATTATGGTAACTAATCTACATTATTCAATGCCAAATATATATATATTAACATCACGTGCACAAAATCCACATTCACGAAATAAAACAACGATAACATTTCAACGAGTACATTTGAAGGAAAATTTTGACCCTGCGGCATCACAGAGTGTTAATTAACCCTTATTTAGGTAAAAACACATATAACAAAATTAATTCCGAATCAATGAAACGAGTAGAGTGACAGACGTTTTGTTCACGCAGTTACCATGCTGAGACACATGATGTGCATACTTGTTGAACAACGTATCGATATTAATGGCATCTCCAAAATGAGCTATGAGCATTGTTTCAGTAACTGCTCTTACACAACTAGCTTCTCTTTCTCCTTGTGTAACTCTGTTTGATTGTAAGTTACAATCCTCGTTGCTATATCTGATATCAAATGCATGACTCTCCAAGTCGTTTATTTGGAAGGATCCTTCTTTTCTAATCAGCTCCTTTAGTTCTTCTTCTGTCGGATCATAATATGGCGTTTTAAATGAACTCACCATTGATGCACTCAAATGTCCCTATAATTCATAAAGAAATCGTTGAAACCATGCATGTAGGAAATTTGTTAATAAATATGGATATCGATGTATATATACCTCACTGACTAGGTCTTGGAGAGAGTCGGATAATAATGTCAACCAGTGACAACAATCCATATGGAGTGGATCATCAAGAGTCTTTCTACCGACTAATGTGAGAACCATACGTCCATTAGATACCATTTCTTCAGAACGCAGTCTTAGAAACATAGTAAAATCTCTTTCAAATTGATCCAAGTATGCCTTGTATTCACTTAGAGCACCCGAACTCGTTATGTATATGTTCTTATTGTTCTTATCCAATCCATCGGGAACCTTACAAGTCAACAATTATAACTTATAATTTGTCGATATGTGGAAAGTTATATATAGGAAATTAATAACTGATACCTTTGAGAGGAAATGAATACTGTAATTTGAATTAATAAAATGTAGACTTTTGCGAGGGAAGAGCCTCGAGTAAAAAGAACCAGGAACTCCAGAGACAAAACATTGTATTTTGCTTATGAGCTTCTCTTTGAAGAAAGTTATGAACTGGAACGTCGTGTTGAAATCGTTACCAGGGAGATCGTTCAGACAACAATCTATCTCTGGAAGACTTTGGTTGCATTCTTGACATAACAAACTGATTGCATTAACGATCTCAGACATCGCCAAAAACGTGTTTTGTCCCGCAGAACATCCCAAATCGGCTATTTTGATGCATTTAGGAAAGTTCAAGTTTGTCATCATTTCTTTGGTATTTTTAATCAAGATGGGCTTGGTCATTGATAAGACTCTTTTCTGAATCAAACAAAGAAAGAGTCAAATTATTTAGGTTATTAGTTATTAAAAAAACGTAAGAGATGTAATCACACTTTTGGGAAGTAAAGACTTGATTGTTGATTTGTTATTATGTTTAGAGTGTATTATTTTTAAATGAAACCCTAAAATTAATGTCTTTAATGTCCTTCATGCATGTTACCTTTCGTTGGAGTTAGACCTGGCAAGCGGGTCAGATGGGTCAGATCCCGCTCCGCCTGACCCGCCTCATGGTGGGTTATGAATTTTTTTCACAAATTTTTTTTATTCGTGAAATCCGTGAATCAATTTTTTCAGATCTGCACCCGTCCCGCATTAATCAAACGGGTATGGCAGGTTAGCGGGTGATCCGTTTCATTTTTCAAAAAATTTCAAAAATTTTCAAAAATATTAAATAAATTTAATTAAACTAAAATATTAAATAAATTTAATTAAACTAAAATATTTAATAAATTTAATTAAACTAAAATATTTAATAAATTTATTTAAATTAAAAATTTTAATTAAAATTTTTAAAAATATTTAAATAATTTAATTAAAATATTTAATAAATTTAATTTGTTTGGGTTTAAATTAGTTTAGGTTTAAATTAATTGGGCTTCAATTTTATTAATTAATTTGAGCCCAAAATTTATGGGTATCCGTTAATACGCAAATTAAAAATTTGCAACCCACACCCGTCGCTCATATGAAAAAATTTTTTTACTTGACCTGGACCCATCCCACAATGGATCAAACGGGGTGGAATCTGCGGGTAAAAACTCATATTAACAGGCCTAGTTGGAGTGAGTAACATATTTGGAATTTGTAATCAAACGAATTTAGGTTCAAAACCGCAAAATAATAATTGACCAAAAAATCTATTAAAAGTTGGCAAAAATTTGAGAAAATGAGTGTTAGATGTTTTTCACCTTAAATGTGATGAAAAAAA